>JAPKLW010000252.1:300472-420221 GCA_026898455.1 Plectranthus barbatus | reverse complement strand
ACCGAAAGGTGAAAATCGATAATAGGAAGTAAGAGTTTAATACTTTTGATTATCTGTCTGACCACGAAGATTTCAATTGTAGGAAAATCTAGATCTTTATGAAATTGATTAATTGGTGTATTTTGAGACCGAGAGGAGATAGATCACTAATTAGCAAATTAGGTTTTAATTGCCCGACCAAGGAATTAACTCCACAATAAAAGGTTTTCCACCAAAATTGTGTTTTATGGGTTTGAATATTTAATTCTTGCATGTTGATCAGTTTGGTAGATTTCCCTAGAATCTGTGCTTTTTCATATTTGAATTTTCACTCTTTAAATTAATTGTTTTGAAAACCCAAAACCCTTTTGAATTGATTTGCCCAAACAAAAGCTTTGAAAACTATATCCAGTATATGATTTTCCCTCGTTGCACTATCCCTGTGGGTTCGACAACCTCTGGGTTTTATAAATTTATTTGCTCTATGCTATGATTTGTATGCAGATTTAGCATCGATCAACGGGCAATCGCCGTCGGCGATCCTATCGCTCTCTCTGCCGGCGTAGGTAAACAGACTCAGGCTGCATGTTCAGGAGGAGTCGCTGCATCTGAACATCGAGGTTATTCAACCTCGTGTTCACATTTTGTCGAAAGTCTGCCTGCCGTGCATGCTCTGCTGCATGCAAATCAACCTTCTGCTGCATAAACTGGTAGATCGTCGCCAGATCCACCCCGAAAGATGAAGACTCTCCCGAGAAGTGGTGTAGCGGCTGTCTGCCGGTCCGGTCAGGGCTGTGCTCTCCTCCTTCGTCATCCTGAGGTTTCTCCTCCTCGGACATTTCTGGGGGCGTCTGCGGCTGTCGCTGGTCTGGCCGGGTCAGTGGTCGGTGTCGAAGCCTGGAGGTACCTGGGCCTCCTTGTGCTCCGACCATCGGCCTCATGTGGGCGGGTGTGCTCATCAACCAATTATCACGGAAGTGATGATCGGTGACGTGAGTGAGGTCCCGCCGTGGAAGTGGAAATCTGTCCCCATTGGACATCCTCAAAGACCAACCTGACGCCCGTGGTGAAAGCATCGTCATCTTCACCAGAGTCCCAGTGCCGAGTCCTTGGTTGTCATCCTCAAGTGACTCGATTTGTGTCAAATCGATCCCCACATGTTCCGCAATCGGGGTGTGTTGGGAATTATCCCTAAAATCTTCCTTAGGACTTATTTGTAAAAGGTTTTGTTGGATCAAACCTTATCTAGTTGGTCGATCATTTGCTGAAATCTAGAAAGTCTAACGCAACTTGTAAAAGTCCTGTATAAGTTAAATATCGAGTTGTAATAGACTAGTGTGTTACGAAGATTCCCTAGCAGAGGAGATAAGATGACTCGGAAGGTCAAACTCACAGACTGCTAGAGAAGTCGGCAAACAAGAACGTTGGAATGCTAAGGAATTAGCATTCGCACGTTTCAGCAATCAATGAAGAATCACATATAAAACAAGTCAAAGGATCTCAAGGAATATTTGTTTAGCAACGTTGAAGCCAAGCTGCGACTCTGACAAAAAGGACGCACAAGGGACGAGACTTTCCCTAAGTAGTCTGGGAAGTACATCTCCACCGAGAAAGGCATTCTACCAGTTTAATCCATTCTTGGAAGAAAGAAGCCGTTGTGTCTAACGGGTATGGAGATTCAAAGTTTTGAATCTCCAACTATATAAGGCAGAATTCAAGAACTGGATAGACTACTGCTTTTACAAATCTACAAGTGCTCTTATCACTTTACTCACGAACGCTCAAGCTAAAGATTCCCTTGACAAAGTGATCCTTAAAAGTAGTCAGTTGAGAGACATCTTAAAGTCTATCTGAAGACTCTCAACAACCTGTGGTGTCGTTCATTGAAGTACTGACACTCCATTGAAGATATTCTTGATTGCATTCAAGGATATCTCAATCATTGGGATTCATTTCTTTCAGAAAGGAATCCAACAGTCACTCTTGAAAAACTGTGACTCTCACGGGCACTAGCCACAGACCTATCAAGTTTCGAGGCAAACTTTAAACGCCTCATTAGCAAAGGACAAGTTTTACGAAGGTGCGCCCTTGACTTGCCCGGAGCTGTGTTCGGAGAAACTCAGATTCACGGAGGATAGCTGTCAAGTAGCCAGGCCGAAAGCTCACTGCCTACTTAACTGGAAAGGCGATTCCTTGTACTCTGTATACTTCTCTAGTGAAATTCTTAGCGCTTCGGCTAAGGAGTGGACGTAGATCTATTTGATCGAACCACTATAAATCCTGTGTTCATTTACTGCTTTACTTACTGTTTTATTAGTTTGCTGTTCAAAGGTTGATTTAAAACCTAGCAACAGAGTTGCTAGTGTATATCTGCAAACTAACATTAAAATCAACTTGAGTTATGAAATTATTTTGCTGATAACAATATTAAGTGCAAGTAACATTACTCTATTCCGCTGCATTTCGTGTTGAACTTTAAAACACGACGACTCTGATATTTTGGGACCAACAGGGTGATCAATCCCCCCGCTCCAGATGTTGCCTTTGGTGGCCTTGATCTGATGCCGCCATTGGTCCATGACCAGTGCCGCGAAGCTAAACTGCTCCCATGTCAATATGCAATTGAGGGCAAAAAGTTCCCCCACTCTCGCTTTTCCGCTCTCATGTCTGCCGGTGATCGACACCCCCATGCATCTCTGAAGATATCTGAAAACTGGGTTGTCGATGGAGGACGCTTTCAAGGTCCCCGAGTCAAACTCCCGCAGGTCCTCACTGGCATCAAAAGCAATCTGGGACCAGAAACGGGCGATGTCCAAGTGTGGGGGAAGGAAACCGACCCCCCCAACGTGGACTCCCCAGATTTCTTCAAGCTCGTCCCTTGGAATTTCATAGTACTGGTTCAAAAGCTGGAAGCCAATCGTGGTCGGCTCTGATTCCGGCTGAACCTCGAAGACATGGAGTGAAGCAAGAAACTCCAGAACGAGCGACGGGTATGTCGGCCAGCGGGCTGTCATCCAAGCATTCCAATCAATCCATTGCAGGAGAGCTTCAACATCCGCTCGGATTCCTAGTATTTGCATTGTCTCCGGGCATGGGTAAAGTGTCTGCCGGACAGTGAACTCATCGCCGAATAGTTTTCTGAATCGCCTCTCATGAGCTTGTTTGGCGAATGTGGGTCGAAAATCCATGGTCAAACTGCAAGGGTAGTGGAAAAATTTGTCAAAGTTCATCACAATTCTTCACAAAATTTTCAATGTAAGTGCATCTAATTGTGTGAACATCCAAAGAAACAAATTTACCCATGCAAAATTGATTCGACATTCATGCAATTCAAACTCTATCCAAGCATATTACCTTTATGATTGACAAAATTTGGCCCAGAAATAACAAAACTAGAATAACACCCCCAAACTTGAATTATCCCCCAAACTATCGTACGTAGAAATCAATGAAATTCAAGCAACAAACCAATCACAAATAAGTATATCGACAAAAACAACAAACCATATCGAATAATCACAATGAATTGACAAAATTGCAAAAATGAAAACAAGGGCTCCAAATTCAATTTTTATCAAAAATCATGCTCAAATCCTTCAAAACTTGTGAAATAATCGAAGAGGAGAGTTTTAGGATACATACCGTGGTTGGTTTTTGACGAATTTGGAGAGAAAAATTTGAAGTGGGTGTTTGGGAGAGTGAGAGGGGCGTGCGTCGTGTGTTTGTGGAGAAAAAATGAGGAAAAGTGGGTATTAAACCCGTCTTTGTCCGACTCAGCAATGTTCGCGTCGATCGACGAGGTGTCTTCGTCGATCGACGAGCATCTTTGTTTATCGACGAGGCTAAATTTCCTCGTCGATCAATGCCAAGGTGCCTCGATCGATGTGGTCAACAGATGACTGGACCCGAAATAATTTGAAACGAAAAACGAAAACTCAACTGACTTGACTTGACGAAATTGAAAATAACAGAAATAAATAAAGCAGGAAACTATTGGGTTACCTCCCAACCAGTGCTTGGTTTATTGTCGCTAGCTCGACAATACCTGAGCTTTTAAGGGCGGTTCAAGTAATACTTCTCCACTGCTACGATCTGAGGAGGGGTGAAGTATGGTTTCAGGTTTTGCCCGTTCACTTTGAAATTCTTTCCATCTTGGCCAGCTAATTCAACTACACCATTCATGAATTGGCAGATCACGGTGTATGGTCCGGCCCACTTTGACTGCAGCTTTCTGGGCATGAATTGAAGATGGGATTTGAAGAGGAGAACCTTGTCACCTGACTGGAAGACATGCGAGCGGATCTTTTTGTCGTGGAGTCTCTTCGCTCGATTCTTATAAATGACGTTGTTCTCATAGCCTTCGTCCCGAAAATCTTCTAATTCATTTAGTGCCATAGCACGTTCTTCGGCAGTTGTCCTCCAATCCAGATTTAATTCTTTTACTGCCCTCCAAGCCTTGTGTTCCATCTCGACGGGAAGGTGGCATGATTTCCCGAAAATTAGCTGATATGGAGAAGTCCCAATCGGTGTTTTGTAGGCAGTGCGGTATGCCCAAAGTGCATCATCGAGGACTGCCGCCCAATCCTTTCTTTGCTTTACCATCTTCTCCAAGATCTGCTTGATTTCTCTGTTGGATAGTTCCGTCAGCCCGTTCCCTTGAGGGTGATATGGGGTAGTAACGCGGTGCTTTACTCCGTACCTAACAAGAAGAGAAGAAAGCCATCTGTTACAAAAATGTGATCCCCCATCACTTACCAGGGCTCTTGGTGTTCCGAATCTTGTTATGAGCTTCTGCAGGAACTTGATGACAACTTTGGAGTTGTTGGTGACTGTCGGAATGGCTTCGACCCAACGAGACACATAGTCCACTGCTAAGAGAATGTACGTGAATCCTTGCGATGGCGGGAAGGGTCCCATGAAGTCGATCCCCCAGACATCAAATATCTCCACTTCGATCACTGGAGTCTGTGGCATCTCATTCCTTCGCGAAATATTGCCGGTCCTCTGGCAGCGATCACAGCCCGTAATCCATCCGCGACAGACTTCGTAGATGGAAGGCCAATAGAACCCGCTTGCAAGAATTTTAAAAGCAGTCCGCTTGGCTGAATGGTGGCCACCGGTAGGAGATGAGTGGCAAGCTTCGAAGATTTTGTGCCACTCGGACTGGGGCACACAGCGGCGAATGACGCCGTCAGCACATCTGCGCCAAAGGTATGGATCCTCCCAATAGTAGAATTTGACGTCGTGCAGAAACTTCTTCTTTGCATATGGAGAGGCATCCGGAGGAAGTACGCCGCCGACCAAGTAGTTGGCGAAGTCTGCAAACCATGGAGTTTTGGATTCATAGACCTCGTCCATGTCCCTCAAGGTATAGACTTGTTCATCCGGGAATGTTTCTCGGATTGTCAAGTGCTGGTCATCTCCTTTGGCAGGTGGGTCGAGCCTTGACAAGCGGTCGGCGATGACATTCTCACTTCCTTTTCTGTCCTTGATCTCCAAGTCGAATTCTTGCAACAGCAGTATCCATCGGATTAGTCTGGGCTTGGCATCTTGTTTTGAAAATAGGTACCTGATTGCTGCATGGTCGGTGTAGACAATTGTTTTTGAGCCTATCAGATAAGGCCTGAATTTGTCGAATGCATACACGACCGCGAGCATCTCTTTTTCTGTCGTGGTGTAGTTGCATTGAGCCGGATTCATGCTCTTGCTGGCGTATTGAATCACATGGAAGAGTTTTCCTTTCAGTTGGCCTAGAGCTGCTCCAACAGCGTAGTCGCTGGCATCACACATCAATGTGAAAGGCTCTCCCCAATCTGGTGCGGTGAGGACTGGTGCAGTTACCAGTGCTTCTTTCAACTTCTCAAATGCCTTCAGACATTCTTCATCAAAAACGAAGGACACATCCTTCTCCAAAAGGTTGCACAAGGGTCGGGATACCTTCGAGAAGTCTTTGATGAACCTCCTATAGAATCCTGCATGGCCAAGGAAACTTCGGACGGCTTTGACGTTTGTTGGTGGTGGCATCTTCTCAATGGCTATCACCTTGGCTCGATCCACTTCCATCCCTTCGGCTAATACTCGATGTCCCAACACGATTCCTTCCTGAACCATGAAGTGGCATTTCTCCCAATTGAGGCATAGGTTTGTCTCGGTGCATCTCTTAAGTACAGTAGCCAAATTCTGCAAATAGACATCAAATGAGCTACCAAAAACCGAGAAGTCATCCATAAATACCTCCATAATATCCTCGATCAGGTCGTAGAAGATTGCCATCATGCGTCTCTGGAAGGTGGCTGGTGCATTGCATAATCCAAAGGGCATCCGTCGGTAGGCGAATACTCCGTATGGACAGGTGAATGCTGTCTTGTGTTGATCTTTCGGTGCCACGGCTATCTGATTGTACCCTGAGTAACCATCAAGAAAGCAGTAAAAAGGGTAACCATACAATCTATCTAGCATTTGATCAATGAATGGAAGAGGAAAATGATCCTTGCACGTGTCGGTGTTCAAGGCTCGGTAGTCAATGCAGACTCGCCATCCCGTGATTGATCTCTGCGCTACTTCTTCTCCATCATCATTCTTTACAATTTGCATCCCTCCTTTCTTGGCTACTACTTGTGTAGGGCTTACCCACTTGCTGTCGGAAATTGGGTAGATCATGCCATGGTCAAGGAGTTTGAGAACTTCCTTCTTTACTGCCTCTTGCATGATAGGATTCAGACGTCGATGTGCTTGTCTCTTTGGTTTGTCATCCTCTTTAAGGATGATCTTGTGCATGCACAGCGAAGGGCTGATCCCTTTGATGTCTCCCAAAGTCCATCCAATGGTGGACTTGTATGTCCGTAGTACTCGCAGCAGTTTGTCTAGCTCTCCCTGTGAAAGATAAGCAGAAACGATAACAGGGTAAGTGCTATCTGACCCAAGGAATGCGTACCTAAGGTGTGTCGGAAGTGTCTTGAGCTCTAGAAGTGGTGGTTCAGATCTGGAAAACAGCTTCTCCAGGTTGCCGTCGATCGATGAAGCATCTTTGTCGATCGACGAGGGTGTTGTTGCAGCGTCGATCGACGAGGCGGTGTAGTCGATCGACGAGGATTGGCTGGGTAGCGGTTCTCTTTTGAGTTCTTTCTCTCAAGTTACCTCCTCGAGCACATCCAGTTCCATGACCAGATCCATGATCCCCTCAGTTGCTTCGTCCAGATTCGTGGACAAGGAAAGGGAGTGTTGTAGCCAGTTTTCCAGGAAGTCTGGCTCACTTTTGAGACAAGTGAAGGGGGAAGACATTACCGGGCTGAAGCAGTTGATCATGTGGCATTCTTCTGCATAACTTCCATCGTTGTGCTTCTGCATTGCCTTGTAGATCGAGAATGTGACGGACTCATTGTTTACTCGGAACGTCAGCTTGCTGTTGCGGATGTCGATCAATGCCCCTCCAATTTTCAGGAATGGTCTTCCGAGGATTAGAGGACTGTTTCGATCCTCCTCCATGTCGAGCACCACAAAATCAGCGGGAATTATGAAGTCCTTTACCTTCACCAACACATCTTCTACGATGCCCTTTGGATAGGTGACTGATCGATCGGCCATCTGTAGTGAAATTGTCGTGGGCTTGATGCTTCCGATCTTTAGCCGCCTGAAGATTGAGAGCGGCATCAAGTTGATTGACGCCCCCGAATCACAGAGAACCTTCCCGAAGGTCTCACCTCCGATGACACAAGAGATTGTGAATGAACCCGGGTCTTCCCTTTTGGTCGGTATCTTCTTTTGGATGATGGCGCTGCACTCTTCGAACAGGTTGACCGTCTCGTGCTCCAAGAACGGTCTTTTCTGAGAGACCATGTCCTTCAGAAACTTGATGTACCCGGGCATTTCTTGAAGAGCTTCTACCAATGGAATGTTGATATGCACCTTCTTCATTGTCTCCAGAAACCGTGCATATCTTTCGTTCATCTTGGTTTTGGCAAACCGCTGCAGATAGGGCAAAGGCGGTTTCTTCATTGGCAGAGCAGGGGCGGCTGTCGATCGACGAGCTTCAGCCTTGGTCGACGGGTGTTTTGGTGCTTCGTCGATCGACGGAGATGCTTCGTCGGTCGATGGAGCTTCTCCTGCGACGACTTCTCCTTCTTCCTCGGTTTCTCCTTCATCTCGGGTGTCTGTCCCTGCTTCCTTGGGCCCTTCGTAGGTTTTGCCCCCTCTCAGAGTGATAGCGTTCACTTGATTCCTCTGATTCTGATTCTTGGGGTTGACCTGAGTGTTGCTCGGAAGTTGTCCCGGCTTGTGTTTGGTTCCAAGTGCCTCGGCGATCTGGCTGACTTGATTTTCAATTATCTGCACGTGCTTTTGCACCTGATCGACCTTTGTGTTCACCCCCGAAATTTCCTGCTTTAGCTTGGTTACAGTATCCGTAGAGCCCTCCATGAACTTAGCCAAAATCTCCTCGAGATTTGGCTTTTTCTTTTCCATAATTACTCCGTCTTGTACGGCAAATCCTGGTGGTGGTTGCTCTGCAGCTTGAGGGTTTGCATAAGAGAATCCAGGGTGATTCCTTGCGTGATTGAAGGTGTAGGGCTGGTTATTCTGATGATTGTGTTGCTGATATCCTCCTCGGTAGTTGTTTTGATAACCGCCTCTTTGAATGAAATTCACCTCGGCATTGTCTTCCTCGGTTGGACCCTGCACTGCTTCAATTACAGCAACAATTTTCTCTTGCTTCAGATTAGCAAACTCTTCCCTGAGCTTTTTCAGCTCGGCTGCCAAATCGGGTTGCTCGGCAACTTTTTCCACTGCTTTTTCGATTACTTTCTCGACAACTTTGACAGGCCGAGTTCGGCTTGAGGACCACCGTTAAGTGTTGTTGGCCATCTTTTGAAGAACTCCATGGCCTTCTTTCCACTCTTCGTCATGACTGTGTCTCCTAGAGTGGTGTCCACCAGTTTGGCTGTCTAATCATTGAGCCCTTCATAGAATGCTTCAGCTTGTTCTCCTGGCGGAAAACCATGTCCGGGGCAGGCTCTCACAGTTCTTTGAATCTCTCCCAAGCCTTACTGAAGCTCTCGTTAGGCCTTTGAGCGAACTTGATGATTTCTTTCTGTTTTTGCCTGATAACATTAGGAGGGAAGAAGTTCCCTAGAAACTCATTCCTTAGTTTGGTCCACGTGCCTATGCTTCCTTTGTCCAGTGCGGTGAACCATGATTGTGCCTTGTCCCTCAGAGAGAATGCGAACAGACGCATTCGGATGGCACTCTTGCTGACTCCTCCAATTTTTACAGTATTGCAGAGCATAATAAACTTGTCCAAGTGTGCATAGGGGTCCTCAGTAGGTCTTCCTCCGAATTGATTTTGTTGCACCATCTGCACCAATCCGGTCTTTAGTTCAAAATTGTTGGCATTGATGCCAATCTTGAAGTCAGTCTCCTTGAACCGAGGTTTATACCAGTTCTGCATGGCTTCCTCTTCTTCCTCATCGTCCGACTCATCTGGAGGATCTGGATTGTCTTCCTCTTCATCGTCGGGTTTTGTCCTCGAACAATGGGTTATGGCAAAGATCTCTTCCATTCGGATTGTTCCTCTCGAGGTCTCTTTCCAGGTTGTACTGTTGGATTTGCGCCCTCATAGCTTGGACTTCTTGGAGAAGCACAGCCTGCTCCTCTGCAGTTAGCACAGGTGGAGGCGGTGGTACGTTGTCTTCCATTGTGAGATTACTTGAGCTTTCCTGAGCACGCTTATTCCTTCGGATCTTTCTGCAAGTAGCTTCAATGTCCGAGTAGTAATAAAGCGGGTCATTTTCTCTAGCTCTTGTACTCATGCACTACCTGTACATCAAAGAAGGTAGTGAAGTAAGACTGAAAATAAACCAACCGAATTAAGAAAATTGAGCCTCTGAAATGACAAAGGCGTCGATCGACGAAAATTAGCGTCGATCGACGGAAAAAAAATGGCTTCGTCGATCGACGAAAGCTAGCGTCGATCGACGGAAAACATGAAAATGCGAGAAAAATTCAGTAAGTACGAAAGTTACAGCCTAAAACAATATTTCAATCACAGACTTAATAGTAAGATTAATTCTATTATTTCCCCGGCAACGGCGCCAAAATTTGATCACGCTAAAATTATATAGACAGTGACTTAGCAAAGCTAATAATATAGCGGCAAATAAAATTATCGATCCCTCAGGGAAAGAAGTAACGAATAACCTTTAAGTACTAAACCAAGCGTTCTTGAAAATACTGATTAGGAAGATCAAATAAAAGGGTTTTGTTGTTTTGAAAATCGTAATACCTGCTAATGTAGATCCTAGGGATATCTACCTATCAAGTATAACATGTATAAATAAATTGATTAATTCCCAATTTTAATTCCTCTTCGTAGTGAAACATCAAAAAAATATTACGAACTTCTTTGTTGGACAATTCGTAAAGTAGATTAATTAATTACCTATCTCCGCTCGGTCTCAAGATAAATTAACTAACTCCAAAAATCTACGGATTTATTCCTACAATTAATCTCCTTCAGTTATGACAAGAAATCAAATTATATTGTGAAAATCTCTTTCGATTGAAAACTATCACAGTTACGTCTCAAGTAATCAACTAGATAATCCTAAGATGTGATCAGCAAATCAGAATAATGAATAAGCACAGATTTCACAAACTACGAAGGGAAAGGGAAAATAATTTCAATTAATCATAACAAGCATACATTGATAGTTTGAAACCCTAGATACTGAGAAGGGATTTAGTTACACATATCCATGGTAATATTCATCAAAGAAAAATACAACCTGAATTGCATAAAGACTGGAATCCGGTAATCTTCCCGTAAAAACTTGTCTTCAAACATAAAGCTCTAAAAACTCTTCAATAATAAATTCTTGTAATTGCTCTAACTCTTTTCTCTATCTAATTCTGGTCTCTCTCTGTCTACTTCTCTCAAAAAACGAATTTACATGAATATTTATAGAGGTGGAAGATGTATCTAGCAGTATCTAGGGTTAGATATGCGTTAATCTCCAAATCAGATCCAGACTAGGATTCCTGCATGCGCGTCGACCGTGGCTGCTTGGCATCGATCGCTGGGCCTTGGACATCCTTGTCGATCGACGAGCATTGGCGTCGATCGACGAGACCCTGACTTCCGTCGATCTCCCTTGTTCCTCCGTCGAGCTCTTGGTTTCCTTTGCCTCGTTGATCGACGAGCTTTTCCGTCGATCGACGGGGTGCTGAAACTGGGATTCTAATCCTTCTCTGCTTTTCGACTAAAACCCTGCATAATTCATCAAACACGACATTCCAAGTACAAAATCAAATTCATGCACGAAAATGATATAAAAAACAATCTAAACACTACACAATCAGTCAAAGAACAATAAGATAAGTTGGTGAAAATCCTAACTTTTCAATCAACTGCTTTGATCCGATGATCTCCTCTCCATTCTCTTCTCTTATATTTAATCAAGATTATTTAGAGAATTGTTTACGGCACTCGTTGTTTTCCTTTTCAGATTTGGATACAGCTGAGGATGAGCTTGTTGATATTGTCATGGAGCTGGATGTGCGAGAAGAAGTCCCGAGAGCATTGGAGGAGAAAAGGGAGAAGTTACCATCCAAATATCGCAAAATTGCCAAAGAAAGTCGAGGGAAGGTCTCGACTTTGACCGACGCAAGTTGTGACTCAATCGAGGAACGAAAAACCCCCACGTCGATCGATGTTGACTCTGTGTTGACCAAAGTCGAAGATTTGGGGGCACAAAAAGAAGCGAGACATGGAAAAGGGGGCTTGACAAAAAAACTTGAGCTTTGATCGACGTCGACTCAATGTCGATCAAAGTCGGGAGAAACTCGATGAGTTCCAACTCTAATCCGCCTATCCTGGACCTCAAACCTCTACCCGAACACCTCAGGTATGCATATTTGGGTTCTGATAACACTTACCCAGTTATCGTGTCTTCTTTTCTGACGCAAGTCGAGTTAGGAAAACTACTGAGAGTCCTGAGGAAATACAAGTCCACGATTAGTTGGAATTTGTGAGATATCAAGGGGATCAGTCCTTCCCTGTGTATGCACAAGATCATACTGGAAGAAGATGCAAAGCCAAAAAGACAGGCACAACGAAGACTGAATCCTATCATGCAGGAGGCCGTTAAAAAAGAAGTTCTGAAGCTCCTAGACCATGGCATGATCCACCCCATCTCTGACAGCAAATGGGTCAGTCCTACTTAGGTGGTAGCAAAGAAAGGGGGAATGCAAATTGTAAAAGGGGATGACGGAGAAGAGATAGCGACGCGGTCTGTCACTGGATGGTGGTTCAGCATCGACTATAGAGTTTTCAACAATGCCACTTGCAAGGACCACTTCCCGCTTCCAATCATTGACCAGATGCTAGACAGGTTATCCGGTTTTTCTTACTATTACTTTCTTGACGGTTATTCTGGATATAATCAGATTGCAGTAGCACCGGAGGACCAGCACAAGACGACGTTCACTTGTCCCTATGGAGTGTTCGCCTACCGACGAATGTCGTTTGGGCTATGCAATGCGCCAACAACCTTCCAACGGTGTATGATGGCCATCTTCCACGACTTAATCGAAGAGGTTATAGAGGTATTCATGGACGACTTCTCAGTATTTGGTAGCTCTTACGATATTTGTTTATAGAATCTAGCTACTGTATTGGAGAGATGCGTCGAGACAAATTTGTATCTTAATTGGGAGAAGTGCCACTTCATGGTATGAGAAGGCATTGTGCTGGGACACATGATATCTGCCGAGGGATTGGAGGTGGATAGAGCTAAGGTGGCGGCCATTGAAAAGATGCCACCTCCATCAAATGTCAAAGGGTTCAAAATTTTTCTTGGACATGCCGGATTCTAAGGAGGTTCATCAAGGACTTCTCAAAGATTTCCAGACCACTTTGCAACCTACTAGAGAACGACGTGTCCTTCGTGTTTGATGAGGAGTGCTTGCAGGCTTTCGAGAGACTGAAGAAGGCTTTGATGACTGCACCGGTACTTACATTGCCAGATTGGGAAGAGCCGTTTATCTTGATGTGCGATGCCAGTGATTTCGCAGTGGGAGCAGTTCTGGGACAGCTGAAAGGGAAACTCTTTCATGTCATCCACTACGCCAGCAAAAGCATGAACCCGACGCAGTGTAACTACACCACCATTGAAAAGGAAATGCTTGCGGTGGTCTATGCATTCGACAAGTTTTGGTCCTATCTAATAGGTTCGAAAGCAGTCGTCTACAAGGACCATGCCTCCGTCAGATATCTGTTCGCAAAGCAGGGTGCCAAGCCCCGCCTCATCAGATGGATCTTGCTACTACAAGAATTCGATTTGGAAATCAAAGACTGGAAGGAAAGTGAGAACATGATCGCAGATCATTTATCATGGTGGGAATAGCCAATTGAGGGAGAGGATCGATAGGTACAAATCCTAAAGACCTTTCCCGACGAGCAAATTTACGCCTTGTAGGATCTGTGAGAGACGTATGAGTCGAAGACACCATGGTATGCTGATTATTCTAATTACCTGGTGACTGACGTCCTTCAACTAGACTCTTACCCATATTCCAAGAAGAAATTCTTGCATTATGTCAGATTCTACTATTGAGAGGATCCCTACCTATGCCGACGATGTGCCGACGACATTATTCGCCGATGTGTTCCCCAGTCAGAGTGGCGGCAGATCTACGAGGCATGCCACTCTTCTCCTAGCGGCGGTCACCACTCAGCCAACCGGACCGCCTTCAAGATTTGGCAAGCGGTTTCTATTGGCCTTCTATCCACGGGGATCTGTCGTGGGTGGATTACAGACTGTGATCATTGCCAACGAACCGACAACATCTCGTGGAGGGATGAGATGCCACAAACTCCGGTAATAGAAGATGAAATATTTGACGTCTGGGGGATAGACTTCATAGGACTCTTTCCACCTTCCCATGGTTTCTCTTATATTCTGCTAGCGGTGGATTATGTATCGCGGTGGGTGGAAGCTATCCCAACGACCACAAATGATTCCAAGATCGTCATCAACTTCCTACAAAAGCTGGTAACAAGGTTTGGGACGCCTAGAGCTCTGGTGAGCGATGGGGGGTCTCACTTCTGCAACAAGTTATTAGCCTCCCTACTCACAAGATACGGAGTCAAGCACCGAGTCACTACACCGTCTCATCCTCAAGGGAATGGTCTAACTGAGCTATCCGATCGAGAGATCAAGCAAATTTTAGAGAAGACGGTGAAACAAAGGAAGGATTGGGCAGTGAAGCTTGATGATGCATTGTGGGCATATCGAATTGCCTACAAGACACCTATTGGGACATTCCCCTATCAACTGGTGTTTGGGAAGTCCTGTCACCTTTCCGTCAAGATAGAGCATAAGGCATGGAGAGCGATAAAGGAGCTTAACTTGGATTGGAAGCTGACTGCTGCTGATCGAGTCATGGCACTGAATGAGCTCGAGGATTTCAGGGATGAGGCATACGAGAACAACATCATCTACAAGAAGCACGCTAAGAGGTTTCACGAGAAAGGAATTCGTCAACACGTTTTCAACTCTGACGATAAAGTTCTTCTCTTTAATTCCCACCTTCGTTTCATGTCTGGGAAGCTGCAATTGAAATGGACCGGTCCATACACTGTGGTCTGCCCGTTTCCGAATGGCATGGTGGAATTAGCCGGTCAAGATGGTACGACTTTCAAAGTCAATGGGAAAAGACTGAAACCGTATTACACACCACTTCAGACTGGTGTCGTAGAGGTATACTACTTGGATTGCCCATGAAGTAAGGTATCGTCGAGCTAAGCGACGTAAAATGAAGCACTTGTTGGGAGGTAACCAATGATTTATCTGCTTTCAGTATTTTTCCTTATTTTTGTTTAAATTTTTTTATTTTAATTTCCAGTCGAACAAAGAATTATTGAGTGTGGCCTTGAAATCTTCGTACAAGTTTTCAAGTCCAGAAAGCGAATTGATGTCGACTTTGACCAAACACAAAAACCCTCTATCCCTTCACCTTCAAGCACCGATTCTCCACAAGGTATGACTTCTAATCACTTTCTCTTTCGAATTTAACATGGTTTTGGCTTTTGATCTTGATTTGGAGTATTATGAACCGTTAGAATTTCGAATTTTAGCTTGGTTGCTCCTAGGACCTAAGTTCGATTTCCATGCTTAGATTTGATATGGGTTAGTTGTTTAGTCGATATATATCCTTGCTTTGTCTCGATTTCAATATTTATTGAGTGGGATTTTGGATTTTGGTGAATTTCCTCTTTTTTTGTGGTTTTGATTTTTGGCCAAATTGACAAACCTTTGATTTGGGGGACTTCATGACGAAATCTTGATTACATTAGGTATGAATTGCTCAATTGTTATGTCAATTTCGAATGGGTTTGTGCTTAATGAGGGTAATTTTGGATTTTTGTTGGGATTTTGTGATGTTTTGCATTGTGAAGTTGAGGTCGGTGTTGTTTACATTGCCTTGATGTTTTCCTCATTTGTACAGCATTGAGATGGCCAGAAGACCAACATTCAGATCAAATGCCCAGTTGACGGCCTACAATCGTTTTTTTCAAGCCGACATTCGCCAATCAAGGTACCCATGCCCCGACACCATGGCACAACTCGATATTGGTGCCGACGTAGAGGCCCTTCTCCGACGAATCCGATGGAGGAAATGGATGACGACTCAGTGGGCTACATACCCCGTCCTTGTTTGAGAATTTTTTGCCACCCTCGAGGTGACGAAGTCATCCCAGCAAGTCGAGCCACTCTCAATTCAATTCCAGTTGGGTGGTCAGAGGCACACCTTGACTCGAAATCAGCTTGATGAGATTCTGGGGTGCCCAGTTGGAGGCTGTTTCCACTTTCCGGAGGAGTTCAGCCCGGCGATCTTCTGGAGACAGATTGCTTCAGAGGCGGAGGAAACAAGGGATCTTGATTCTGGGGCTCTCAAAGCCTCATCAGTCGACAACCCCACCTTCCGCTACATCTTGCGGTGTCTTGAACTCTCCCTTGCCAGCCAAAACGAAAGTGGCAAGGTGCATTTCCAGGAGCTCCTGGTGCTCTGGGGGATGCTCACTCGGACCAGAGTGAGCATGACCGAGCTGGTGATGAACAACTGAGAGAGGCAGGCGAAGGCCAAGCCCAATACCGTATGGGGGAATAATCACCCCTATCGCCGACGCTCTTGGGATTCCGACTGTGGACTTGGAGGCATGTCCACCCTCCATGGGTTTGGACATTCAGCAGCTCATTTAGATGCAGTCCATTACTCGCCGGCCACTTGGCGGATGGCTCTGGAAATTCTGGAACGGGGACTTCTTCCATCTGCCGCAGCCTGCACTTACACATGTCACGGACTATGAGTCCCATGACAATCGATTTATGTCAACCAAGGTCCACATGGAGCACACGAAGGGCCCGAGGGGGCGGGGTGAGCCTACTTACCGCCTCAGGCATCAAAATCGCTGATTGAGGGCCGATCAGTGCTTCTTGACTCTTGAGTAGGAGCGCGTGGAGGAGCAGCGATCTCTCCGTTGGCAGATCGTGCACGCCGCAGAGGTTGTCTCCGAGGATCAGGGACCAGGGCATTTTGCTGGAGAGAGGTCGAGTTCATCATAGCCCGATTGGACTCAGTTTGCGATATTCATGCAGCAGCAACAGTTGGCCGCGCAGCAGCAGGCTTTCCAGGAGCAGCAACAACTATTCATGGATCAGCAGCACACATCCTTCGAGGAGATCAACACGTCCTTCGAGGAGGGGTGGGAAGTCAACGCTGCCCATTGAGTGTTCGTGAATGCCCAAATGCAACACATGATCGAGCGGATGGACGATATCCAGCTCTACATTGAGCCTGGGGTTGCCTACCGCCGACAGAGGCGACGGAGAGACGAGGATGACACTGGTCCCTCTGACCAGTCCTGAGGTACCATTTTTTCTTTTTCATGTCTGACTTGCAAACTTTTTCACTCATTCGAGTGAAATATGTTTGGGGGGATGAGGACTCAAAAAAGAAAATGTTTTATTCGCTTTATTTTATTTTTGTAATTTTTGCATTTTAGGTTTTAGTAATTTTTGCATATTAGGTTTTAGGACCATCCTTATTCTTTTGCTTAAATGTGAACAGTTGCTCTCTGCTAGGCTTTTCACTCAAACTAGTATTTTGAACTCTTGATTTGTGGTACTAGTTCTGATTTGTGAAGTCTAGACAGTTGTTTTAGGGAAGCTTTGAACATAGGACAGTCGGAACGCTTTGATTATGTTAGATTGGAAATTGGTTTGTCTATCCCTTGAATGAGAATGATTGGTTCATAATTGATCTTTTATGGATTTTGATTGATTATCTGTGTGATAGAGCAGCCTATGATAGGAGTTAATTACTTGAGAAATTGATATTTGAAGCATGAATTGTACATAATAGAATAAGTTTAAATTGGATGATTATGAAGAGGAACAAATGTGAACCTTGCATGAGAATTTTGATCCTGATTTTTTTCGTTTGATGTGAGACAAAGTCTTAGCAATAAACTTCTAGAATTTGACAAGTTTCTCTCTCGAGATTGCATTAAGTGTAGTAATAGGGGAAGATGATCATAGGCACGTTCTTTCATAAGCCTGTTATCCACACTACAAAAAAATGATGTATAGCGAAGACAGTAGTTGTTGCTATATATATAAAAATTGTCACTAAATCTAGGTAGTGACAATTTTTGTGTTCGTCGCTAAGTCGTGGCTACTGAATAGTGGCTAAAAGTTTTAGTAACAATAGTAAATAATTGTCACTATAATTTATATTATAGTGACACTTGATTTTTGTCACTAAAATATATTGTTTTATCAACAAAAAAATATTATCACTACTTTTTAATTCTATAGTCACTCAACTATTATTGTCACTATTTTTCTATTTTATAGTTACCTAAAATTATTGTCACTATTATTTATACATATAGTGACAATTTAAGTTTTTCACAAAATCTTATTTTAAATAATAAATATTTTTTATTAGTAACCCACCGGAATCCGGTTGGTACCTGGTGGTCAGGTTGCACCGCACCTCGCACCCGAACCACCCTTCCCTGCCCGTCTCTGAACTTGCCAACACGCACCCAGACCACCACCACAAGCCAAACCCGCCCGGCCCACCCTGTCCTGGGTGCCTTTGCGCTGGCTGCACATCACACTAAGCCGTATCAGCCCCCCACACAAGAAGCCGAACCCACCCCAACTTGCCTGCACACGGACCACACCTGGACTCCACCACACCAAGCTGAAACCGCCCCCCTCACCCGGCATGGTCGCACCGCACCCAGACCACCAAGAAGCCGAACCCACCCCAACGGACCACACCTGGACTCCACCACACCAAGCTGAAACCGCCCCCCTCACCCGGCATGGTCGCACCGCACCCAGACCACCAAGAAGCCGAACCCGCCCCGGCTTGCCTGCGCCACATATGGGCAGCCTCCTGCAAAGATCAATCAAAAATATATAAGCAAATACATCATTAACAGGATTTGAACACAAGACCTCATAATTATTATCCATTACCTCAAACCACTACAACACAAGCCCCATTGTTACTAAAATATGACAATTAATATAGATAAATGTTAATTTGATCATTCCACTATTTTAAGAAAATAAATTTTAACTTAATTAAACATCTTTATTTTAAAATTAGGCAAAATCGAGTTTCTCTAATTTTCATCATTAATTTATGTTTGGAGTGTTTGTATAGATTAAAAATTATCTATTTAAATATAAATTCACTTCACGCATATCTATATACTATATTAAAATAAAATAGTCCTCAATTAACTGTCCCGTAGAAAATATAAATTAATTTTTGTTTTTGTTTTATTTAATATTTATTCTATTATAATATAATAGCAAAATTACATTTATCACTTTTTCTTTAAAATATTAAATCTCACTAATATAATATACAAAATCATTTATATTATAATATTAAATATAATATTGATGAATAAAAATTAAATTTATGTAAAAATAACTCCTAAAAATGCTAAAACATAGAACTTTATTAATTATATTTTAATATTATCAAATAAGACATCATGTATTTGATTCGCGCATCGTGCGGGCGCAAATCTAGTTTATACTATAATTAAATATTATAATAATTAAATATTGATATTGTTATCCCACAATATTTAACTTTTGAAGTGTTTCACTTTGAAACAACAAGAAAATGGTTCAATTATAAAGAGTTCAAAATATATTTAAATATTTTTCTTTTTCGATTTTTGATTAATAAACAATTATTATTTTTAAGGTAAATTAATATTATGATTATTATATCAATTCATAAATAAAAAAAATATATATATTATTACACATTCAATATTTTATTATTCTTGGAAAAGTATAATACAATTTATTAAATTCAATGTAATTATTATTTATTCATGAATTAAGAATAATATATTAATGATATGTTTTTAGTTATAATACATAGTATAATTAAGTATTTGTAAAATTAAATTCTTAAAAATCAAACAATTAATTTTTTTAATCAAAATAATGAATAATTCAAAAATTCAAACGCTTTAAAATATCTATAATTTTTAATTAGGTATAATTTAGATTTCAAATATAATTTATAATTTTAAAAGTAGAGAGAAACATTAGATATTCTTGAATCTTAAAAGTAGAGTTAATATCAAATTAAAATTAGATATTATTTAACCTTAAATATTTTTGTTCTTATATATTAGTGATATTATTTAAAATTATCATAAATTATTCCTTTTGTTGTAAAATAAATAATTGTCGATGTAAAAGTATTTTTCATCACAAAAATATTATTGTTTTTAACTATAGTGACAATAAATACTAACAATATTTATGATTTTGTCACTAATAAAGATATTTTCAGTCACAAAAATATTATTGTCACTAACTATAGTGACAAAAAATACTAACATTTTATGACGTTATTACAAATAAAGGTATTTTTAGTCACTAGATATTATTGTCACTAATTACAGTGACAATAAATACTAACAATTTATAAGATTTTCACAAATTATATATTTTTGTGAGGACAAAAATTATTGTTGTTGTAAATTCATTTTTAGTCACAAAAATACTATTGTCGCTAATTTTAGTGATAAAAAATAGTGGCAACATATAAAATTATCACAAATAATATTTTTTGTGACGAGAAAGATAATTGTAGCTATAGATGCATCTTTAGTCACAAAAATATTATTGTCGCTAACTTTAGTGATAAAAAATAACAACAACAAATAAAATTGTCACAAATTATATTTTTTGTGACGAAATGAATAATTGTTACTGTATACGTATGTTTAGTGACGAAATTTTAATTGTCACTAGCATTATCGTCACTACAAGCTATTTTTCTTGTATGGCCATACACTAACCCTCAATTTTCACTTGTAGCCTATTTTGAGCCTTGAATTTTGATTTTCTTGTTTAGAATGGGTAATGAATGGAGGGAGTTTTGGTTGGAATTTTGGATAAGTTGGGAAGTGATGTGAGAATGTGAATGATTGAATGTATTGTTGGGAACTGAAAATGCGAGTTCCATGTGCTAGAATGATTAGGGGTCCCATGAGTAGAAAAACAATATATGAATAGTGAGTTGAACAAAGAAAAGATCATTTAAGTTCATATGAAATCTGAAAAAAAGGGGGGAACCCTCGGAAAAATAAATAAATTTTGAGATACAAAAGAGAGAAGAGAAGAAGGGAGTTGAATGTGTGAGGAGTATGATTGGTTGGGATAAGGATTGTTAAAAATTTTGAGCCACTTAGCAAAATATACCCTACCTTCTAGGTCAGCCACATTACGACCCAAACAAAGACCTTTATGATTCCTTGAAAAGCTACTTTGTATAGCGGTGGAGAGAGTAGAAATTTGTCAAACCTATGGTAAATTGAGCTATAACTATGAGGTGAGAAAAAGAAAGAAATCGAACCCTATTAAACAATTGAGTGATGAGTGCAAACACTTTTCGGCGAGGTTTCTCTTCAAACAATCTGATAATTTGAATAATGTCTTGACTGTGTGATTTATGTGAATAAGTGAAATTTGGAGAGTAGGAGACTTGTGAGGAATTGCACACTTGTATCTGCACTTGCTTTAAATTCATATCTCTGAATTGATCGAGGATGATCAATAGTTCAAGTTTGGGGGAGTTGACAAGTTCGTATTTTCACTAACTTATCAATGTGTTTCTTTAGTACTTCCGTGTCTTTTGAGTATTTTAGTCACATTTGCATGCATGACAGGGCTATTGCACGTTAGATGCTCGTGATGGTGTGTTTTGCAGGTTTTTGGATTAAAAATGACTAACGAAGGAATGAAGCCCGAGGAAGGAGCCTCGGCTTCGATCGATGCAGACCCGCGTCGATCAAAGTCGAGGGCAAGAGGCGAGAGGCGAGAAAAGGCTCCACCTCAATCGACACCGGCGTGCATCGATCGAAGATGATAGAAATTTAAGTCCGACGTGAAGGTCGATCCAAACCTCCACGTCGACCGACGTGAATCCACTTCGATCGACGTCGAACCGTATCTGGTGGACTTTTCTTGGTTTTGAGATAGATTTGTATCTTAAATCCTAAGCCTGAGAGGATGCATCCAAGACAACTATAAAAAGCTCTCTTTAGGTCGAAAATTAGTATGTTAGATTTTAGATTTTACTAGAGAAATTAACTAGAATAGCAATTTAGTATTTTGTGTTTGCATTCGAAGATTGTGGCTACAACTCAAGATTATTCTGGATTCGAGTTTTTCTTTATGCAAGATTATTTCAGTTTTGTCTTTTTTTTGTTAATTCTTATGATGTCTTTGCATAGCTAAATACTCTATAGATTCTAGGGTTTCGAATATTATGCCTATGTATGATTGAATCGAATTAATTACCTTTCTGATTCGTAGTTTATAAAACTAGGACTTGTTAAAATCTTGATTTACTGGCCATAAGTTAGGATTAATTTAGAGACTCAAAAGGTAATGAATTTCAATGGAACATGGTTTTCATAATACAAATTGTTTTCTTGTCTGAAAAGAGGGAATCAATTGTAGGAATAAA
Source organism: Plectranthus barbatus (assembly GCA_026898455.1). Taxonomy (NCBI): domain Eukaryota; kingdom Viridiplantae; phylum Streptophyta; class Magnoliopsida; order Lamiales; family Lamiaceae; genus Plectranthus; species Plectranthus barbatus. The sequence goes on along the minus strand of JAPKLW010000252.1, from coordinate 398,159 downwards.
TCTGTAGGACTGATTGGAGTTAATTATATTTTCTCGAGACTGAAAAGGTAGAGTAAATTAATTGATCAACTTTGTGAATTGTCCTCACCCAAATTTCATAATATTTCTCCGATGATCCACTACGAAGAAGAATGAAAATTGGTAATTAATTGATTCAAAGTTACATGTATGGCATAATAGGTAGAAAGCCCTAGGATCTATGTTTTTTCAAATTTGAACTTTAAAAATCTTTCACAATTTACTGCTTTATTTCAAATTTAGATATCAACCACCAAAACTCAGTTTTCTATTTTCCTAACCAATATTCCAAAAACGATTGATTTAGTACTTAAGGTTTCTTCGTTACTTCACTCCTCTAGGATTCGATAATTTTATTTGCCGCTATATTATTAGCTTTGCTAAGTCGCTAGTGAAATAATTTTAGCGATCAATTCTCTAACTTGAACTTATTCATAAACTATGACCAAGAGAATTGTGAGTATGGGTCCCCAACCTTCTTCCTCCTCTGATACCCAATCCTTGGGGCTAGCCCCTAGGATATTCCCCATAGGATATGACCATAAATTCCAAGGTTTTTAGTTGAATCCATGTCTAAAATGATGATGTCATTATCAGCCACCTCTTTGACTAATACAACCTCTCTCGTAGACTTAATATCATCTCTCCCGAACCCGAGCATCCCCATCACCCTTCATAAAGCTTTACTGCTTTTTGCATTAGGGTTTTCGAGAATGGAATTCCACTACCCTTTCATCGCTTTTTCCGCAAAATACTCAATCTACCGGATAACCCCGATTCAATTTGCCCCCATAGTGTGGTTACGCAAGTTGGGCACCCTTTCAATTTCCATGATGTTGGTATGGGTGAGCCCACCATGCGACAATGGTACGAACAATATAATATATGTTATAAGGGGAAACAAAGCTACTATTATTTTTCTAGGTACCACAATAACCCTCCTCCATTAGTTATGGGTATTCCAACCAACTCAACTCACTGGACCGAAGATTTCTTCGACCTTAAGATGCTAGACAACATGTTGCAGTTACGAGGTGTCCTATAGGATTCCAAGAGGAAGTCTTTGTTGTGTGCAAAATGCACTAGTGCAAGAGAACACTGTCACAAATAATATAAGATTGAGTAATTCCGAATATCAATCTATAGGGAAGGCGGGTAAGGTGCACAATCACTCAAACTCGGTTCGGTTGATAAGAGAAAATATGTTTGGTTTGTTTGATTAAACTAGGCATAATTGAATTAAACAAGTAAGCAAAGGTCAAATAAACACGAAGTGCAGAAAACAGGGGCGAATTAGATAATCAAACTCAACAAATTCTTTAATTAATTGATAAGGTCGACCTAGATTATGGACATCATCTTGTTTCAGGGGATTCATGCTACAAAACCGCAACAACACAAAGTTAAAGTTGCTGCCCAAATTAAGTTCTCAACTAGATTTCCAAAAATAGGTGAGATGGCTTTTCCTAATATAAATTAACATATTCCTATGCCCAATTCAAACAAGGAAAACACCAAAGTAGCTCTCATAGGCGTTTTAGCAAACACAACATCCACATATCCCTATGCATATATTGTGTAGCATTCAAGGTCCCTTCTCTTAACCCTAATTTCCCAAAAACAAAGATTAAGCATAAATAAGAAACTACAAGTTTCCACAAAAGCTGTGAATTAGGAAACTGAACCTCAAAATGCTCAAGAACTTCATACTAACAATAAGTGTTTCACATATAATTTCAGCACAAACAAGAATCATCCATAGCCCAAGTCGAAAGGTAATTAGCTCATATTTACAAATATGTGAGCTGAAAACAATTGAAAAATATTAATCCTCATAATTCAAGTTGTACATCTAAAGATAAAAGGAAGAAGATTGAATCCCCCTTCGATCGATCAACGGATGTGGAATGATTCCTCAGTTGGATTTTGTATACAAAAAGCATTTATTACAATGAGTATACATTCAGCGATATTTCCTATCTATTAAACAAACTTACATGCGAGTAACAATGGTATCCTCTTATTTCACTGATAGGGACGATCATTCTATGTGTTGTAGATCGCAGAAAATAGTATGATCACTTGAACTAGTAAGATAAAAATATTATCACAACCGATATAGCGTATGAGGATAAGTCAGTCGGTATAGGCTACAACATAGTCGGAAAGAAGTAATCTGTCTTGATTACCTGATATGCTGGTACGTGCGGTTGCATATTGATTGGACCATAGTGAGATGTATTCTACTATCTGACATCAGAGAATACAAGATCACGATCTTGATTGAGTCTAAACCCTGAGAATGTTCAGGGGTATGCACGAGTTGACTGTTGCTTTGACTTGCCATGGTGGAGAGCCCGAGTAACGTGCTCGTATACCCACATCTTGGATAACAACAGTTCGTGTATTACAGCCTGAGACTGGAGTTAGGTTACCATATATGAGTAATAGGACGGGGACATTCCCTGAGGAGCTCAATAACATTCATCGTGCTTAAGTCCTGCAGGCTGATTAAGTTCAAGCATGAGTAATAAGGTTTGAGTGGTACTGCTCAGGAAATAAGAAATTAATTAATTGTGGAAGCTTGTTAGAAGGTCCAATAAATTAATGAATGTCCAATAACCTTAAATATGAGGATTCTCAAGTAAATGCAACATGTTCTCATAACGTGGTAATAAAGGGGTTGGTCAGTATTAATTCTATGGTGAAAAAGAATTAATATTAATTAATTAATTGTGTCTTTGGTTGTGGACATGAGAATTAATTAATTTATAGGCCCACTTTATTATTTGCATTAGGTCCTAGGTCTGACCCAATTAAATATGGTGAATGGAGCCCAGTAGCCCATTAGGGTTTGCAACCCTAGGTCTATAAATAGACAATTGTCTCTCACAAATCCTAATCAGATCAACACAATTCATATAAGTTGAAACTCTAGTTGAGAGAGAGAGAGAGGGGCGACACATGTTGTGTCTGGGAGGAGAAGAAATTTGACTCTGGCTTACACAATTCACAGTCATGTGGAATCCTCACCAATAGCAAGATTGAACAACATTGGGATAAAGATCTGAAGATCTAATTTGGAGAATAGATATTCTCTTATTCTCTCTCTTTATTAATTAAATCTAGAAATTAGATTTGTTGCTAATTTCTTATTTCGCAGATTTAATTCATTCGCGTGGTTGAATCAAGGGATTGGAATTCAAACGCGAAAGATCGGATCAGACCCTACGGAGTTAATGTAAACTCAAAATTCAATGCGTTAAATTCATAGGATCATGCTTGGGTTTTATCGTTTGATAATTGTTCTCAACATCTATGAACGGTCCGGGATTATTTGGATTTGGTGGTTCGATTCGCCATGAAATCCTTACAATTGGTATCAAAGCCAGATTTTGTTTTCATAGCTCTGTTGGATGAGCAATTTATTCAATTTATACATGTATGGATTATTATTGTTGTGGATGATTTTGTTTTTGTTCCTCCTGGCAACCCGCACAATTTAATCCGCGGTGGTTTATCCGTGTTTGGATTAAATTGTTTTTGTAAAATCACGAGAAAATCCATGATTAGATTTGATAGAAAAATTGTAATAGATTAGTCTATTGTATTTTTTTTCAAATCTTTAATTTGTACGGGACGAAGAACGAAGAAGAAACTGGCGGCGAAGACGTAGTGGCGGCAGGATGCCGCACGCGACGTGTGGCTGTGGGCGACGGCGTTGCAGCCGTGGTGGTGGCATGCACGTAGGGACAATGCAGCAGTGCCGCGCGCGGCTATGGGTGGCAGACTGCAGGCTGGTGGCGCAAACTAAAGGGTTTGCACTGCACAACCTCATCTCCACGACAGTAGTCAACGACGGCAACGACTCGGGCCTCTCAAGTGTGCGAAGACGATGCAGGTGGCACTGCGCGAGAATGGTGGTGACGTCAGGTGGCGGGAGGCACGACGACATTGCACGCAGGCCTGTACAGCCTGCATCAATCAATGCAGCCTTTGCATCAATCGATGCCGACACCGGCGGCGGCGCGACGTGGTGGAGATGTGTTTTGTGTGTTGGTGCATTCGATTGTAAACCCTAGGGTTTGCGATTGTTTGTGGGATCAATTTTCAAATCACAAAACCCTAGATCTAAAAAGATTTGGTGGTTGAGAAAATCAAGGCCCTTGAAGATTTGTGAAGATTTGAAGATATCTACTTTCAAATTTCAAATTTTGTAATAGATAGGATTATTTTTATTTTCCAATTATTGGGGCGACAAGGAATTTTTTTTTTCTTAATTGCCCTTGTATGATGTGTGATTTATTATTTGCACAATAAGCATGTGTAGATTTTTAGGAAAGTATGTTTTACTGCATTATTATTTACAGCTTTCAAAAGCATACTTATGTGATTAATTTCTTGTTGGATTATATTTTGAATTTTTGGACATGTTTAATTACATGCAAAAATTTGGGACAATATAATGACAATGAGATTATTTATGTGCGCATTTAAGAAACCTTTTGAATAAAAAATACTAAACGGATTTTTTAAATTAAAATCAATAGACCTCCACAAAGTGATCCTAAGCTATAAGTGTATCTCCCATCTTAGAAAATGTCTACAAGTATAGCTTGCTAATTCCCGGAGGTGCATGGGTAGCAGTTGTTAGGATTTCTAGACAAACAATTTAAATCAAGTGAATAGTGGGAGGGTTTTGGGTAAACGTCTACAAGTGTAGCTTGCATAATTCTTTTCTCATAAGTATTCTTGGATTGCTTTAAATTATAGATAACAAAAGCTTAAAAGGTCACGAGGTATGGTTACGTGCCATGCTAAACTGTCTCTTTTGGCTGGAGTTAAATTTGTGGTTAATTGCTTAGAAGCATCTAAGGATATAATGCAATTGTTGCTTCCCTATTCTTGAGAAATGGCTTGGTCTAAGGTTTAACACTAATTATTAATTTCATGTGTCTAAGGATTCCTGAAGCAGGATATTTATAGTGGTTTGGAGCCTTAAGTCCTACGTCCACTCTTCAGAAATTGATCAGGTAATTCACTAAATAATGAAGATACAATCCTCACAATCTATAGCCACCAATCCCTTCTCTTATTGCTCTAATTTGATTTATATTAATCGAGAATGTTCTCTCCCATTCAGGGGGAAGATGAATTAAAGTAGGTTGAGTGTTGAAGAAGCACAGTTCTGAGTAGTGTTAGATTGACAAACCTTGTAAACTCAAATCGACCGCATCTTCTTGCCGACTTAGATAGACTTAGAGGTAGGTTTTTGACAACATTAAAAAGAGGGGAAATGTTAGGTGTTGATGTAGAAAACCTTAAAATTGATGTTTTGATGTGCCAAAACTGAGTACCAAAGTCTAGGCCCTAGAGTTATTACCACATGTAATCCTTGTATAGGATAATCGAGTTGTAATAGTCTAGGAGAAGAGAACTCTCAAAAACTGTGGAACAGTTTTTGAAAAAGAAGCCTTCCGGATGAGAAAATTGTCAAGGATAAAGGATGAGAAAAACTGAGAAGAATAACGGACGCGGAAAACTGTGCAGAAAGTATTTCAACGGTCAAGGATTGCACATCAAAGAAAACTGTGGACACATTTTTCATAAAGAAACTGTCGAGAGGCGCTCACAGTTTCAGGTCAAGACAGTTTCACACCAAAGAAATACGTGAACAACAAGATGCTGAATAGTTATAAAAGAACATTAAAGAATAAGAGATGAAGAAATGCCCAGTTATGACTGGCGTACAACGTTGTTCGGCGTCTGACACATCAAGTACAAACTGCCCTGCAAAAAGCATCGCAATGTTTCAGAAAAAGGCAGAGGAGCAGGTCTACTTTACAGAGAAGGATGGACACTGATTGGACATCCTTCGAAATGTCCCTACCGGCTATTTTCAAATCTCCAACTATAAATAGCAGGAAGATCAGAGACAATAAGATAAACATGAAATCGAATCAAGCCGTCGCTCAGCCGAATTTAAAACTCTAACACGTTGAAAGCTCTCAACCGAATGGTATTATTTCTGTGGTTCATTTATTGAACACGAGGCATTATTGCTTAAGGAATCTTTCGATATTCTCCGTGTAACCTTGTGTACACGAGGATTAAGTCCTTCAACTTAATCTACTCTCTTGGTGTTCTTACTTTTCAAGTGAGAACACAACAACCTGATTTTCTAAGGAAAAGAAAGTTTTCACGGACAACTGCCAACCAGCATACGTTCTTGGAAGAACTGAACCATCCACCCACCGAACAAGGATAAGGGAGGCTTTTCCTCAATCCATTTCCAACGACTACCAGTTCTGAGGTGACTTCGAGGTGGTACCTGGCTTTGAGGAACTAAAGAAGGAGTGAAGAACAACAGCCTGAGCGAGTGATCTATTCTGCTGTGGATGGTGGCTTCTACATCATTTGACTTTAGATCGTGAGGATTGTATCTTCATTACTTAGTAAATTACCGGATTAATTTCTGAAGAGTGGACGTTGGACTTAAGGCTACGAACCACTATAAATATCCTGCGTCGTTTACAGTTTTACTTACTTCACGCATCATACAGTTTTCAATTATATTTTGAAACCTGCAACACTTGTCTTAAAGTGTTGAAGTGTATAACTGTTGACAGCTCAAAACTGTAAATTGGTAACTCAACCTGCTGGCTAATCAAAACTGTAACTTAGAAACTGAGTTAAGTTGAAACTAAAATGCCTGCGTATTAAGAGTGTGAATAACTGTAAGATGCGTGAAGTAAGTAAAATTGTAAATGACGCAAAATATTTATAGTGGTTCGGACCCTTAAGTCCTACGTCCACTCTTCAGAAATTGATCCGGTAATTCACTAAGTAATGAAGATACAATACTCATGATCTATAACCAAATGTTGTAGAGACCACCGTCCACAACAGAATGGATCACTCGCCCAGGCTATTTTTCTTCACTCCTTCTTCAGTTCCTCGAAGCCTTGTACCACCTCGAATTCTCCTCAAAACTGGTAATCCTTGGAAATAGCTTGAGGACAAACCTCCCTTCTCCTTCTCCGGTGGGTGGATGGTTCAGTTCTTCCCAGAACGTATGTTGGTTGGCAGTTGCCCGTAATAAACTTCTTTTCCTTAGAAAATCAGGCTGCTGTGTTCTCACTTGAAAAGTAAGAATACCAAGAGAGTAGATTAAGTCGAATGACTTAATCCTCGTGTACGCAAGGTTACACGAAGAATCTCGGAAGATTCCTTAAGCAATAATACATAGTGTTCAATAAATGAACCACGGAAATAATGACGTTAGGTTGAGAGCTTTCAATGTGTTAGAGTTTTAAATTCGGCAGAGTGATGGCTTGATTCGATTTCTTGTCTATTTGTTGCCTCTAATCTTCCTGCTATTTATAGTTGGAGATTTGAAAATAGCCGGTAGAGACATTTCGAAGGATGTCCAATCAGTGTCCATCCTTCTTTGTAAAGTAGACCTGCTCCTCTGCCTTTTCTGAAACACTGTGATGCTTTTTGCAGGGCAGTTTGTACTTGATGTGTCAGATGCCGAACAACGTTGTACGCCAGTCATAACTGGGTGTTTCTTCGTCTCTTATTCTTTGATGTTCTTTTATGATTGTTTGACATCTTGTTGTTCACGTATTCCTTTGGTGTGAAACTGTCTTGTCCTAAAACTGTGAGCGCCTCTCGACAGCTTCTTTATGAAAACTGTGTCCACAATTTTCTTTGATATGCAATCCTTGACAGTTGAAATATTATCTGCACAGTTTTTCGCGTCTGTTACTCTGCTCAGTTTTTCTCGTCCTTTATTTTGATAGTTTTCTCATATGGACGACTTCTTTTTCAAAAAGTGTTCACAGTTCTCTTCTTCTAGACTATTACAACTCGATTATCCTATACAAGGATTACATTAGGTAATAACTCTAAGGCCTAGACTTTGGTACTCAGTTTTGACACATCAAAACATTAATTTTATGGTGGGATTTCTACATTAACACCTAACAATTTCCCCGTTTTTGATGTTGTCAAAACATACCTCTAAGTCTATCTAAGTCGGCAAGAAGATGCAGTTGATCTAAGTTTACAAGGTTTGTTAATCTAACACTATCTCAAAATTTTCTGATGAGTACTTTCGAAGCTTTGTAATTTGAGCAATCTCTGTGTACCTGAGCTTAAACACACAAAACAGAAACCAAGTGCAGAAATCAAAGATCTGGTCCTAAGTGATTGAACACAACCGTAGTTTGTAAGAACCTTGGTGCGTGATACCACTTGTTGGTCCCGAAATCAGAGTGCAATCTGTGCAGCGGAAGGTTTTGTATATGCAGCGAAAGTATAGAATAACAGTTGCACTGGTTTGTTTAAGCAGAGTATAGTCAATTTTGTGTGTGAAAAGTTTAAGCTTAAGTCTCTGTTTTGGATTAAGTCAGTTTCACAGTACATACGCTTCAATACTTTGACAAGTATTGAAGGTTTCAAGAGTCAATTTGTGAAACAGGAAAACAGAGCAGGTATGAAAAAAGCAGTAAAGCAGCACACAGAGATTTATAGTGGTTTGGACTTCAATATCCTACATCCACTCTTCAAACCCAAGGTCTGGATAATTCACTAAGTAAATACAAGCCTCTTTACGATCTATACACAGTCCGTGGCACCTCCGTCCTCCGATCAGCTGTGGCACATGCCTAGGAACTCCTTGTAGACTCAATCTTCAAGTTGAAGTGGGGATGCACCCCTCAGCCTCCTTCCTGGTGGTTGGATGTTTACTAATTCTTCCCAGAATGGTTGGATGTTTACTAATTCTTCCCGAAATGGTTGGATGTTTATACGTTCTTCCTAAAATTCAGGTGGTTGGCATACGCCCGTGAGAATTAAAATCACAGACTAGGAAACTGACTGCTATGAATATATCTCAAAAAGATATATTCACCAATAAGAGCTTTAGCTTAAAAGCTTCTGCCTCGTGCTAGAAAAAGTTAGCACGGTGGGTAACTAGATTCGGAGACTCAAGTCTCGTGTTAGAGAACACGGAAACTCAGAGAGTTTAGCAGGGAAAGATGACCTAAAATTGCCCTTTGTCTTCTTGAGACTTACAGATTTTTCAATTCAGTTCATGTAACCATTTAAGGTTAAGAGGGCAGGTCTTTATATAGAGGAGGACCTTTGGCATTTTGGATTTCTATCCGTTAGACACATAAATCTGGACGTTAGACTCATGGATTCCAATCGTAGCCCATGCCTTAGGTCTCCTTTTTGCTCTGCCCTGTATCAGTGTACTATATACTAACTTTATGTCAGACTCCTTTTCAACCCGAGGAACCTGGTTTCGATAACCTCGTACTGATTTAGGCATTTAAGAATGTTTGAGTCTGACTGAGGCTCTTATACTGACTTTTGAAGGTCAGTATAGCTTAGCCCTCATAATGACTTTCCACGGTCAGTATGGTAAATCCTCATACTGACTATCCACAGTCAGTATGGAAAACGCCCTCATACTGATTTCTCTGGATCAGTATGGAAATCCCTTAAACTAACTTCTCCTTAGTCAGTTCGGGAAAGCCCTCATACTGACTTCTCCTGGTTAGTATGGATAGACCTTAAACTGAGTGCTCCAACTGTAGGGTTTTCCCGTAAACCAAATCACCAAAACCAATTTGAACCAGATCGATTTATGGATATTGTGCATAATCAAATACATAATAAACCCTAGCATGCTCCTATGAATTTCATTACCAGAATTGTGGATTGAGGAATTACCGTTATTCCGTCGAGTCTGATCCGATCTTTTGCGTTTGAATTTCCAACTTTAATTCAACCACGCAATCCAATTTTATCTGCGGAAATAGAAATTAGAACCCTAATTTCTTAGAATAAAATCAAAAATCAAAAGAGATAGAAAGAAGTTTTTTGTTCTCCAGATTAGATCTTCAAATCTGTTTCCCGGTGCGTTCAAATCTGCTACTGGTGAGGATTTCACAGATCTGTGCTTTGAGCAGGACTAGAATTCGAAAATTCTCCTCCTTGTTTTCTCTAAAAAACGGCGCCCCTCTCTCTCTCACTAGGTTTAGGGTTTTTCAACTGTGTTACAACTTATGAGAGAGAGTTGTCTATTTATAGACCTAGGGTTGTAAACCCTAGTGGGCTCCTGGGCTCAATTCAGCACACTTTCTTTGGGCCATACCTGGGACCCAATGAAAATAATAAAGTGGGCCTATAAATTAATTAATTCCCATGTCCACAACCCAGGACACAATTAATTAATTAATATTAATTCTTTTTCACCACATAATTAATACTGACCTACCCCTTTATTACCAAGTTATGAGAACGGGCTGCATTAATTGAGAATCCCCATATTTAAGGTTACGGGACATCCATTAATTAATCGAAGCCTCTGACAAGCTCTAACTACAATTAATTAATATCTTATTATTCCTGAGTAGTACCACTAAATCCTTATCACTCGTGTCTGAACTTAATCAGCCTGCAGGACTTTGGCACGATGAATGTTATTGAGCTCCTCAGGGAATGTCCCCATCCTATTACTCAGATATGGTTACCTAAACCCAGTCTCAGGCGGTACTACACGAACTGCTGTTACCCAAGATGCGGATATACGAGCACGTTACTTAGGCTCTCCACCATGGCAAGTCAAAGCAACAGTCAACCCATGCAAACCCCTGAACCTTCGTTAGGGTTTGGACTCAATCAATATAACGAGATCTTGTATTCGCTGATGTCAGACAGACGAATACATCTCACTGCAGTCCATCAATATGCCACCTCTGTGTACTAGCATGTCAAGTAACCAAGACAGATTACTTATTCCAACAATACCGCAGCCATCCGGACAGACGTATCCTCATACGCTGTCTCGGCTGTGATCAGGTTTATGTCTCACTAGGTCAAGTGATCATATTGTCTTCTGCGATCTACAACACGCCGTATGATCGTCCCTATCGGTGAGACAAGAGGATACCATTGTTTATACATGTAAGATTGTTAACAGATAGGAGAATTAAACCGTTGTATACTCATTATAATAAATGCTTTCAGTATACAAAACCCATCACCAACACATTTTTTGGTCAAGGCTTGGCGTGATGATAGTTAGTTCTCGAGCATTCTCTACTGCTCGGTCTTCAGCCTAAGTTCTATTACAACTCGATCAATCCTATACAAGGATTACAATTTAGAACTCTAGAAACTAGAAAAACTGACTAAGATGGATTACATTCTTTGACCCACCAAAACATCTAAAGTAAGGAAGAATTTCTCTAACAAAAATCCTAACATTTGATGCACGCAATGTTGCAAGTTAAAGTACGACTTTTTAAGTCAAGGACGGGATTTGAAAGGAAATTTCCAAATACAACTTTTCCCTGAATCTTAAGACCACAAGATCTAACCCTACTACTTTATAAACTCTTGTTCTAGGTCTAGATTCATTATTCAGTTTATCATCCATTTTTTAATTCAATTTATTTTTCACTTTATTATTCAATTTGGAGACTTGGCTCGAAGTTATACTTTTAAACTTTATTTTTCTTCTAAGTTTCTTTAATGCAATTTAAGATTCTTATTCAAATGTCTCGCTAGAAACTTTAATAGGTTCTAGGGTTTTTTTCCATCTAGATTGTATGTTTGAATCAATCTTTCAAACTCTAATTAATTGGTTTAAACTTTATGGTTTTGATTATAAAATCTATTTTCAATTGAATGATCGAGATATTAAAATTGGATTAGATTGATAGTTGTTAATTGAAAGACCGAGAGGATAAATTTAACAATAGGAAGAAAAAGTTTAATATGATTATTTTCTATCCTAAAAAGAAGAAATCAATTGTAGGAATTAAATCTTATGTTTATTGACATTGATTAATAGGTCTTCTTCAGACCGAGAGGAGATAGTCACTTATTAGTAATTAAAATTTTAATTGCCCGACCAAGGAATTAATTTCATAGATAGGTTGAATTCCCTAGAATCTGTTTTTTAGGTTTGAAATACTTGTTTCATGCATGAAATATAGATAGGTTGAATTCCCTAGAATCTGTTTTTTATTTATTTGATTTTTATTCCAAAGTTATTTCCAATAAAAAAAACCTTTGAAAATTTATTTTGTCAAACAACGAACTGATGAACTGTGTTCAATACATGAGATAATTTCTCCATACTTTTCCCTTGGGTTTGACAACCTCTAGGTTTTATAAGTTTATTTTGCATTGTTGTAGCTACAATAGTCTGGTATTTTTCAGCGATCATGAATACAACATGGACAACCAAAAGCACGAAGATGAGTTAGAGAAGACTTACGACCCTTGTAGACTTTATACGGAGTCATATTTAGTCAAATGTTGATGGAACTTCTATTTTGAGTATAGCAAGATGTGTTGATAACCTCAGCCCAAAACTTTTATATATGCAAGATTGGTCTCTGCAAGCATTGCCTTTATAACGCCTTTTAAATATTTGTTTCTCCTTTTTGCAAGTCCATTTTGTTGTAGTGTCCTTGGAGCTGAGTGATCATGATTAATTCCAAGTTCTGCACAAAAATTCTTAAGTGGTCCATTAGAGAATCCAATTCCATTATCCAAACTGATTCATTGTACGGTTCAACTCTTCTCATTTTAAATGTGCAACACTAATTCTGGGAGCACGATCTTCACTTGGTCATTGGATCTGAGAAATTCTACCTAAGTGTATCCGGAGTAGTCATTTTTCACTACTAATGTTTATCTCTTCCCAGCAACTGATGATGGAGTAACTAGCCAAAACAAATCAATATGTAGAAGATCTAGAGATCTCTCAGAACTAGGAATAACATGTCGATTCTTCAATGATGCTTTTGACTATTTCCCTAGTTGACAGGCTCTGCAATCTCTTTTTTTTTTTTTTTCTGATGGCACTACTTGTTAATCCCTATACTAAGTTGTGTTTGACCAAGAGACTTATAGAAATGAGTCAGTTTTTTTGTGCCATTGTCAATTTGGCTCTGATGAATTACAAGTGACAAAGCATGACTTGGCCAATCTACCTCTCTCCTTATTCCTCTAAGCTTGATTTCTTTGGAAGCTCTGTCTTTTATCTAACATTCTGACTCAACCAAAAGAGACTTTGTATCCATTTTCTCCAAGTTGACTTATGTTTTGGGATTCGTATACTGAAAGCATTTATTACAATGTGTATACATTTGACTTATCTCGTATCTGTTAAATAAACATACATGCGAGAACAATGGAATCCTTGTATCTCGTCAATAGGAAAATCATACAACGTGTAGGAGATCGCAGAAGACATTATGGATTGTTTGACCTAGTGAAATATAAATATTGTTATCACAGCCGAGACAACATTGAAGATTAGTCTGTCGGAGTAAGCTACATCATAGTCGGAAAGAGTGATTTTTCTTGATCACTTGATATGCTGGTAAGTGCGGTTGCGTATTGATAGGACTACAGTGAGATGTGTTTTTCTGTCTGAAGAAACTAGATCTTGTTACTTGGTTGAGTCGGAATCCTAACGAAGGTTCAAAAGTATGCATAGGTTGTATGTCACTTTGACTTGCCATGGTAGAGAGCCTGATTAACGTGCTCGTATATCCGCATCTTTGGTGACAATGGTTTATGTAGAACGTTCTGATGCAGGAGTTAGATTATCATATCCAAGTACTAGGATGGGAACGTTCCTTGAGGAGCTCAATAAGGTTCGTCATACCGAAGTCCTGCAGGCTGATTAAGTTCAAGCGCATATGACAATGTTTGAGTGGTACTACTAATTAGTTAATGAATGTCCAGTAACTTTAAATATGAGGATTCACCGAGTCGATGCAACTCATTCTCATAACGTGGTAATAAAGGGGTATGTGAGTATTAATTCACTAGTGGAAGGAATAAATATTAATTAATTAATTATGTCCTGGGTTGTGGACATGAGGATTAATTAATTCATAGGTCCACTTTATTATTTGCATCAGGTACCCGGTCTGGCACAATAAATTGCTTAAGAGGAGTCAATTAGGATTTCAACCGTACTATTATAAATAACACATTCTCTCCTCAGATTTCATTAGTTAAGTCACAACAATTGAAACCCTAGAGAGGAGAGAGAGAGAGAGAGGGCAACACCTACCTGCAGTGGGAGAGAAGAAATTCGACTCTGTCTCTTGCAGTGCAATCTTGTGGAATCCTCACCAGTAGCAAGATTGAAAAGCAAAGGGATATAGATTTGAAGACCTGATCTAGAGAACACATGATTCTTGTTCTTTATTTTCATTTCATTTTTCAATTAAATTGTAAAATATTTAGTTCTTCTTCCGCAGATTTGAATTTTATGCGTGGTGGATTCAGATTTGGATTCAACGCGATTCAGATCCAGACCCTACAGATTTAAGAGGTATTCCTATAACCATCGCATTAAATTCATAGGAGCATGCATATGGTTTTTATTGAATGGTAATTATTTTCAACATCCATGAACAGACCGTCTTATTTCAATTTTGTGATTCGGTACACGACAACAAAAAACCCTACAACCAGTACAAGACAGTTTTGGACCGCTCCGTAAATCAAAACACGTATCTTTTTGGAAAGGCTTACAAGGAATGGACTGCTCGAGCCGCATAGGACGAGGGCAGTCCACGTAGCTATTTAGATTTTACAAATATGGAGGAGATACTGTGTATCTTTGTTTCCATATTGTAAAAGATTTACCCTTATCTACATCAAATTTGAATGGGAAATAATCTATTTGAGGAAGATAAAGATTTGGATATATCTTACCATATCCCAATCAATATTCATTGTGTATCTAGGGTTCTCTGCCTATAAATACCCTTACTTTAATTGCAAAAATATAAAATTATTCTACATTTCTCCTTCATAATAAAATTCTGCACCAATTTTCTGCCTTAAGTATTCTTTCTTTGTCTTTTCTTTTATCTGATGAATTTCACCCATAAAAATTAGCGCCATCGGTGGGAAGAGAAAGAAAGAACGAGATGGAAAACCAAAACGAGCAATGCAATCAGCCTCAAGATGATAAGGCAAAATCAGTTCGGCCCAGTTCCGAGAACGTTTTGAGGAGGATATGAGACGAATGCATGAAGAAATCAAGATCCTGCGAGAGGCAAACTGTAGAGCAACTCTTGATGCGAATCAACTGAAGGACCAACTAGCCCTACTGCAAAACCAAGATGACCAGAGGACGGACGATGCCAGTTCAGAGCGCCAAAGCACTCCCTGGCCAAAGAACTCACATCACTCATCCAATCACCGCACAACTTGCGGCGAAAAAGACCGAATTCGAGCATTGGAAGCCCGACTCGAAGAAATGGTGAAACTCTTGACCATGATACCGGGGGCACTTCCTCCTCAAAACACCAGTTGGAAGCTATGTCGACTCCCCCTTCACCTGGATCGCAGCCGCTCGGATTCCCGCTAGGTTCGCCATCCCAACAATAAAGTTATATGACGGGACAACGGATCCAAACAAATTTGTAACCTTATACAAATACAAGATGCAAACAACCTCGATCCCCGAAGCAAAGCGAGAGGCTTGTATGTGCAAGAGTTTTTAGGGCATAACAATTTTTATTACAATTTTTTTTCTTCTTCCAATTCAAGTCTTCTTCGTTGGAAATCAGGTTAACAATGTCGAATGTAGATGTAGATTCATCCGAGAGATTCCCGAGCTAGATCTGCATTGCTTGATGTCGTCGCGTTTATCATTGAAATGTTAATTTGATGTATAATTTTCCGACAAGGCTGACATATATATGATCATGTTAAAGTAGATAAGGTTTGAAATACCATAAATTAAAATCTACAACTAACTTTCCAACAACCCCAACCAAAATGTAAATGCATTAATATTTTTAGATTAAATTACGTGCTAGGCTGCCAGCTTCAACCTTACCGACTTGATTTATTATTATTATTATTATTATTATTATTATTATTATTATTATTATTATTAACGCATGAGTCGTTATTAACTAAATTGACTTTGACTTATATCAGGAGGATAATTTATTTATATATAGAGAGAGTTTCATTAAGTCCGAACTAAATGCCATGAATGAATTATAAAATTTTCATTGTTGTGTGTATAATTGATCATTGTAATATATATGATAGCGTTATGAGGTATCATACACACTATAATGATCAATTACACACATTACAATAAAAGTTCATAGTTCATTCACAAAGATGAGTTCAACCTATAGTGCACCCATATATATATATATATAGGGGTGCGATCCAGTGAGAACTCCCCTTATCATGAAAATATAAGAACTAATCATCGCTATTAATTTTGATGAATGTACGTTCATGATTTACCAGAATTTTAGGTCATTTTATCCCAAAAAAACTTGTATTATAGGGTCTTTTTGTCATTTTGAACTTATTTAAGATTCTATTTGTATATTCAATCTCGATATGAATTGTATATCTAACAAACATGCATTATATGCATAAAAGACATGCATTATATGCTTAATATTCATTATATACCTAACAAACATCTTCCTGCATTATAATATGGTATTACTCTTATTTTAGAACAATATTACTATCATTATACGATATTACTTCCTGCATTATATGGTCTAACTTTTATTTTAGAGAAAAATTATATTACTTTTATTATGATGCATATGCTACTATATATAACAAATGCAAATATAATGATGAATGATGATTTCGCTAAAAAAAATATGTTGCATTTTATCTATCATATTATGCATTATATACTACAACTCCATGCATTATATTGTGCAACTGCATTCGTTGTATAATAATTCGTGTTCTGTTACGAGAATTATGCACATAATCACTAATTTTTATTTTTACGATGATTCTTTAATCAGAATTATAGTGTATTACTTTTGTTTTAGAGAAAAAATTATTTTACTTTCATTATGATACATGAGTTATTTGGTTTGTGCATAAGATTAATAATTTTCATTAGTTATATAATTTATTTTCACTAAACATGTGCAATAGAGATCTAGTTTAAAAATAATAAAATCATATTATTTTGTTACATTAAAAAATAATTTTAAATTAAGAGAATTATGATATTTATAATTTTAAGAGAGAGAAAAATAGAACTATATGCACTAAATATAAGATATTCATATCCAAATTGATATGGAAAGTATCTTAATTAATATAGAAAATTATAAATAAGGAAAATCCTTTAATCTTTAAGATTAAAACATATCTATTATTAATTTTCTCAAAGATTCTTGTCATATATAAATTTTTATTCGTGCATCAAACTATTTAAAATCATTGTTAGAATGATATTTGAATATTTATCGTGTGAATTTCGCTTTTAAGATGTATCGACACTTCGTGGAGCGCATTATTTTGACCTTGACATGCATTATATATCTAGCAAACATGCATTATATACCTAACAAACATGCATTACATAATATAATAATATACATTTATATATTATTACAAAATAAATACTTAATTAAAAACAAGTAATGTATGATCAACTTTTATAACAACTATAATATTTTCTACAGTATGCAAATATAATGAATTTAATTTTTTTGTTGATCTTGTAGGAAAAAACATATTGCATTTTTTCTATTATATTATGCACTATATATATAATATAGTTTCATGCATTATATTGTGCAACTGCATTCATTATATAAGAATTCGTGTACTGTTACGAGAATTATGCATATAATCACTAATTTTCATTTTTAAATTACCTTTAATTTAATATACGATACATGAAAAAATAATCTAAATTGAAGGAATTATGATCATTTAAAAATTGATGACTTTAGAGAGAAATAAAATATTACAAAATTATCCTTCAATGTATGTTTTACTACACTATAATGTAGACTTAATTTATTTAATCTTGAGCGTTGGATCACCAATTTGAATGACCAAGATTGATTTTTATATTCTCATGGTAAGGAGAGTCCTCGTGTGATCACTCTTTTATAATCCCTCCGTCCCACTTCAATTGTCCATCTTTCCTTTTTCGTCCGTCCCATTTAATTGTCCACTAACCTAAAATAGAAAATTAATACACACTCATAAATAAAATACTAATATCCTCTATCTCTACTACATTAGTTATTGTGCCGATTCCCTTGTGGACAATTAATAAGAGATGGAGGAAGTATATATTATTTTATTTGCATAGTCAGCGGTAAGACTATAATTTTAAAAAAATGATTTGCGCATTAGTCATCTCAACTTTTCGGTGTTGATCGAGTAAATGTAGAATGTATTAGGGTGTTTACCACGTTGAGCTATTTTAATAAATATTGATGAGGTCTTCTCGTAAAATATATATATATATATATATATAGGGGTGCACTATGGTGGAAACCACTTCTTAGATGTGAAATAAGATTTGATCTTATCCATTGATTAAAAAAATTGACGCTCCAGATGTATTTTTTAGCTACAAAATTTCGCTGCAATAATAGAAGAAAAAAGTTGCAGAAAATGGTTTTTTAGTAAATGTGACGCACCTTTTAACTTCCCCATATCTTACCCACGATTTTATTTGCTAAAATTTCGGAACAGTTTTACTGCATAATTTTATCGAATTCGCTGCAGTATTAAGAGATAAAAGTTGCATTATTAAGAGGAAGAAGTTGCAATACGTAATTTTTTTTTAAAATCAAAATTATGTACGCACGATTTTCAGCCCCTAATTTTGTGGAATTTGAATTCTAAAATACTACATTTCAAAATTAAATTATATTTGTTTCCTAATTTAATGGGATTGGTTCTCTGAATTATAGTATTTCAAAATTAAAATCTGCAATAATTCAAAATAGAGAAAGTTTTGTAAATAATTAATATTAAAAAACTCTTTATGTGAATTGGTATTAGCAGATTACTGCAACTATTATATCGTTATATTGCACATTTACTGGCTTAAAATCTGCAATAATTCAAAAGAAAAAAAAATTTGAAAAAATAATTAATATTAACAAAACTCTTTATGTGAATTCAAATTATCAGAAATACTGTAACTATTATATCTTTATTCTGCACATTTACAGGCGTAAAATCTGCAATATTGCAACATAGATTTTTTTTTGAAAAATAACTAATCTTAACAAAACTCTTTGTGTGAATTCAATTTATCAGAGTACTGCAACTATTATATCGTTATACTGCACATTTACAGGCGTAAAATCTGCAATAATTCAAAACTAAAAAAGTTTGAAAAATAATTAATATTAACAAAACTCTTTATGTGAATTCAAATTATCAGAGTAATGCAACTATTATATCCTAATACTGCACATTTACCGGCGTGAAATCTGCAATATTTCAAAACTAAATTTTTTTTGAAAAATAATTAATATTAAAAAGAACAAAAAGGATCGTCGGTAGTCGGCATAAATCACACAACGCTGAAGACATGTAGCCAAAATAAAATCGCTGGACCAGAAGATTTGGTGGGGTAGAGGTCAAGAATCTTGCAAGAACAAAACCCCCAAACGGGGAGAAGATAGCATAACAACAAATGAACGTGAAACGTACGTTTGCCTCCACAAAAATTATGAACAGAATTTTCGCAGCCGAAAGATGATAATTTTCTTTGAGTGAAGACTTGGACGTCATTTTCTTATCCTAGGGCTCTGAATCTGATGACGAACAACTCATGTCGCCACCGTCTTCGATGAGAGTCTTACCAAGGATTTTATTGATCAATAAATTAGTCCTCTGATCCCATATCTCCTATGCTCCGCCATCGCCGATCCAAATACAAAAATCAAACAAAAACTAGCGAAAATATTCGCCGATTGATTGAAAAAAAACAAACAAATTATTCGTCTATAATTTAAAAATGAATAAAAAGATTTGACAAAATATGTAGAGAGAAAATCATGGAAAATAGTTATGGAATGAAATTATTGGTAAAATATTATACCCAAAATACCCTAAATTATTAATAAAATAAGTAACTAATTATATAAAACTAAAAATCTGGGCCGTCCATAATTAAAAATGGATGGATAAGATTAGTTCTCATATCACATATGGGAGGTGGTTCACATATGATTACTCCTCTATATATATATATAGAGTAGGAGCATGTAAAAAAAAAATTCCCTGCGAGAAAAAAGAATGAATCGTGTCCATCAAATCTAAAAAAAATCAATAGTTGATATTGAATCAAGCAACAACTAAAACTCAATCAAGCAACAAAATAATCAAGCAATAACTAAAGCACAATCAAGCAACAACCTAATACAATCAAGCAATGTCGTGAATGCAATCAAGCATCTTTCTCACTTTCTCACGTTAAGAGTTTTCTCCCTGGATCCGCTCCATATACATACATATATATATATATATATATATATAGAGTTGTGTTCAAATCCGAACTAAATGCTGTGAATGAACTATGAACTTTTCATTGTTATGTGTTTAATTGTTCATTGTAGTTTATATGACAGTTCATTATAGTACTTAATTATGATACTTCATTGTTGTATGTGTAATTGATCATTGTAGTGTATATGATACTTTGATGAGATATTATACATACAATAATGATCAATCACACACACAACAATGAAAGTTCATAGTTCATTCAGTAAGATGAGTTCAGCCTAGAATGCACCCCTATATCTATATATATATATATATATATATAATAAATGTAGAATGTGTATGCTTACCATTTATTCAAAATGCTCCTTATATGCATTCCCACTATTGATGGAGTAAATATTTTAATTGGAATGAACCTGGCAGGCAGGCAAATGTTTTGCAGCCTGAGTTTTTTCTTTTTTTTAAAAAAAAAAATAAATAAATTAGGTAATATAATTTAAATGGAATTGTAATATGTGTTTATTTACTTAAACCATAACTAATTATGTATAAACAAAATGCGTAACCAATGAACTTTGTGATCGGGACTTCCATAGTCAATAAAGAAAGAGTTTGTAATCACATGTAAATTATGAGAAATAAAACCAGATTTGATCTTTTGATTCTTTTTTTATTTTAAGAGTTTTGATTAAATCACAGATTTAATTTTTGTATTTTATTTTTCTTATTTAATATAATCATAAGATATTATAAGTGTAGAGAAATAATGCCCTTTATTTCACTCAATGAATAATGATGTACAAGTACATATATATAGAGAAAGAAAACAAATCTATCTAATTTACAAAGATATGGAGAAATATATAAAACTCTAATATACAAGATATGAAATTATCTAGTATATCTCAAGACCCCCCGTCAAGCAAAGACGGAGATAGTCGAAGCTTGGAGCAGAAGTCTTCGAAGAGCTTGCGCGGAAGACTCTTTGTGAATATGTCAGCCACCTGTTCCTCAGATCTGATGAAGCGCGTCGATAACTTGTTCGAACAAACAAGCTCACGAACAAAGTGGTAGTCAATGTCAATATGCTTCACCCGTTTGTGTGCAACTGGATTCTGTGTCAGGAATAAGGCGCTCACATTATCAGAGTATATACATGGTACTGACCGAAGCGGGATGCATAATTCACGCAGAAGGTTCGCTATCCAAATAACCTCGGAAGTCGTGTTTGCGATGGCGCGATATTCCGACTCACAACTCGAGCGAGAAACAGTGGGCTGCTTCTTGGCACTCCAAGAGACCAAGTTCGGACCGAGGAAAATAGAATAAACGTAGGTAGATCTCCTGGTGTCCGGATATCGCGCCCAATCTGCATCGGAATAAGCACAAAGAAGCGAATCACCTTTCGAGAAGGTTAGGCCGAATCGGACGGTACCCTTTAAATACCGAAGAATACGCTTTAAGCCTTGAAAGTGCTCGACAGTAGGGGATTGCTGAAATTGACTCATAGTGTTGACGGAGTAGGCAAGATCCGGGCGAGTGATAGTGAGATACTGTAGAGCACCGAGCAGGGAGCGATAGAGGGTCGGGTCCTCATATGCGACACCTTCAACGGCATATGTGATTCCCGGCGCTAAAGGTGTAGAGACTGATTTAGCGTCTGTCATTTTTGCACGGTGAAGAATGTCTAGGGCATACTTTGTCTGAGTCAGAAATAAACCTGTCGAAGAGGGATGAGCTTCTAGACCAAGAAAATATCCAAGCGATCTGAGATCATTTGTCGAAAATTCAGTATTCAAGCGAGTCATGAGAGCCGAGATAACTGAAGAATCATTGCCGGTGATGATAATGTCGTCGACATAGACCAGTAGGTAAACACGCGTCGCACGCTGACTAAGAATGAAGAGGGATGTGTCAGAGGCACTGCAGATAAACCCAATTGACAATGAGAAAGTCCGGAAACGCTGGTACCAGGCAAGAGGAGCTTGTCGAAGACCATAGATCGCTTTCTGAAGGTGACACACATGAGAAGGAAACTGAGAATCAATAAAACCAGGGGGCTGTTCCATGAAGACCAGGGTGGAGAGATTTCCATTGAGGAAGGCATTCTTGACATCCAACTGCCGAAGAGGCCAGGAGAACATCACAGCAATAGCAATAATAATGCGAACAGTAGATGCTTTGACAACCGGACTAAAGGTGTGAGTGAAATCAAACCCAGGCACTTGGCTAAACCCTTGAGCCACTAAGCAAGCCTTGTAACGATCAACAGAGCCATCTGCCTTGAGCTTTGTCCGATAAACCCATTTTGAACCAACTACATTTGTGTTGTCAGGCCGGGGAATCAAGGACCAGGTTCGGTTTTCATAAAGCGCCTTGAGTTCTTCACGCATGGCGGCAACCCATTCGGGAACCCTTAGTGTAGTCTTAATACCGCGGGGCTCAGGCAACGCTGCATAAATAGAAAACACAGAAACCAAGTTAATGTCAATCGGATATCGGGGTTTGAAGATCCCGGATTTTGTGCGCGTCTACATGGGGTGCCGTCGGATAAGGTCTGGCGGTGGGGGTTCGACAACTTGTGGTTGAGGAGGCTCATGTTCGAGAGGTAGTGGTTCGGTAGGCTCGGGAAAATTTGGTGGAGCTGAGGCTGGAGAAGTAGGAGGAGGAGCCGTGAGGCATATGGGGTAGGGATGGGGCGTTTCCGTGATGGATTCGGATGTAGGCGAGGTAGACAAAGTGGGCTCGAAGTAGTTGGTGAGTTCAAGACGAGAGAGTGTGGTTTGAATGCTAGACCTAGAGTAGGGAAAACAACTCTCATCGAAACGAGCATGACAGGTGATGTATATGCGATATGTGGAGGGTTCGAGGCAGCGGAAACCCTTATGATTGGGACTATAGCCGACGACAATACAGGGAAGACTACGGGGTTGAAGTTTGTGTTGCGTGTAGTCATGAAGACACGGAAAAACCATACAACCAAACATTTTGAGGGAGGCATAGGAAGCCGTTTGATGGAAGATGAGTTCAAAAGGCGATTTATTTTGTAGAACGGGTGTGGGTAGTCGATTTATTATATGGACTGCAATACTGAAGGCTTCTACCCATAGAGGAAGAGGAGCGGAAGAGTGAAAGTGTAAAGAAAGACCCATTTCAGTGATGTGGCGATGTTTACGTTCTGCCTGACCATTCTGAGATGGTGTATATGGGCAAGAAACGAGATAATGGATGCCGGATTTGGCAAGGTGAGATTGAAGACGGGAATTTGTGAATTCTGTACCCCCATCGGTTTGAAATTTCTTAAGTTTACAGGAGAACTGATTTTCAACAAACGCATGAAAGTTTAAGAATACGTCAAAAAATTAGATTTAGCTTTCAGAGGATAGAACCAGATAAATCTAGAAAAGTCATCAATAAAAACTGCACAAAATTGAAAACCAGAAGTAGAAGTAACATGAGAGGGACCCCAGAGGTCACAATGTACTAAATCAAGAACATGAGATGCACGTTTTTCAGAAATAGAAAAAGACAAATGTGAGTTTTTAGCTAACTGGCAAGACGAACATAAAGTATCACTAGGATAAGGAGAAGTAGTGGAAAGTAAACTACGTTGTTCTAAAGAGCGAAGTACTTTGGAAGAAGAGTGGCCTAGACGGCAGTGCCAAACCTCCGAGGATGCGCGAGGTGTGGCCGAACACGTCAAGGAAACAAGGGCAGGAACAGGACGATGGAGCACGTACAACCCATGCTTACGCACGCCGGTGGCAACAATCTGGCCTGTGTCATGAGTCTGAATACAAAGCTGCGAGTCAGTAAATACCACGTTAACAAGAAAATTATGCATTAGTTTACTGACAGATAACAAGTTCTTGGTAATAGACGGCACAACAAGAACAGGAGACAGAGTTAAATTTGGCGAAATATATAAAGAGTCCGTATGAGTAATTGGAAGACAAGCACCATTACCGACCGCGACGTGATCCCTACCAGTGTAGGGTTTCACGTCGGTGAGGGAGGATGCATTGGCTGAAATATGTGCAGAGGCCCCGGTGTCCAAATACCAGTCCGATACAGATGGAGATGAGAGATCGCACTGAGCCGAGAATGCCTTGGCAAGCTGGGCCGAAGGCGGCGACCGTGAGGATCGCACAAAGGAGCGGTCGAACCATTTTGGACAGTCGAAAGCATCGTGATCATTCAATCTGCAAAAGTAGCACCAGGGTTTACGTTTTTTTCGATTTCCATTGTTCTTACCACGACCTTTGGAGGAACCGGATTTGCCGCCAGATGCATGAGAGTTGTTCGATGCATGAAAGGCGACGGCAGTGGAAGATGTCGTATTCGTGGATCCCTTGACAAATAGCTCGTGGCTGAGCGCACGGGCGAGCAGGGTGTCGAAGTCGGGGAGAGGTTCCTGAGCCATCTGAGCCGCAGTGAAAGTATAAAACGAGGACCCTAAGCCACGAAGGAACCAATGAGATTTATCCGATGGATCAATTGAACGACCGATTGCGGATAACTGATCGCACAAGGTCTTGAAGCGGCGTCCGTAATCAGCAATGGAGAGGTCAGCTTGTTTAATGGAAAGGAGGTCATCTTTAATACTGAGTTCCCGGGCTTTCGAACAGTGACTGTATGAACGAGAGAGGGTCGTCCAAACATCATGGGAAGTAGAACAACCAATAATAACAGCCATTGATTCCTCGGTCAGCGTTGAAACGAGGAAGAGCTTAATAAGTTGATCACGGGAATACCACTTAGCGAACTCCGGATTGGTGACGTGACGCCGGCTGAAGAGCAAACGGTGCGGCTTGGCGGTGGGATAGTGCCGTCAACATACGGCATGAATTGTTGCGTAATAAGCAACGGTTCAATCTGAGCATGCCAGAGAAGATAATTGGAGGAGGTAAGCTTTATGTTGACCATGTGAATGATGGTCGAAAGCGGTAACGTTGGAAGATCGTTGTTGTCGACTGGGGCGGCCATAGGATGGACGGAAAACTGACGCAGGCGACGGGAATAGAAATTAGGGTTAGGGTTTACAACCAAGGTTTGGCTGATACCATGTAGAGAAATAATGCCCTTTATTTCACTCAATGAATAATGATGTACAAGTACATATATATAGAGAAAGAAAACAAATCTATCTAATTTACAAAGATATGGAGAAATATATAAAACCCTAATATACAAGATATGAAATTATCTAGTATATCTCAAGAATAAAATAATAAATTGGAGTTTAAATCTTTTCAAAACCTTTTCCTAATATCATTCCCTTATAATTTCCATATCTTTTATAATTTTAGATACGTATACATAGTTTGTTTTTCTACTTTTTTGTTTATACGGCAACAGCGTCATAGGCTTGTAAATGTTTAATTACCAGAGGTTACAACCCGTTTCTCTTAAACTAAATTTGAATCTTTTGTTATGTTTAATTATGACATGTGCGTCACTGTAGTTGTTTCACGTTACTGTAGTTGCATGCGTTCAAGTCATGGACACATACAATGAATGTATGTTTCGTATATAACTTGTGTGTTTTTCTTATAGTGGTATGCTCTTACTTTTTTCTTTTTTTGCTTAGATCTATTTGATGCCATAATATTAAATATATATGCATCATTTGAACAGTTATTTTACATTCTACGTATTTACGGAATGCCAATGATTTGTTAAGTTTTCGATATAATAGTATTGTGCAAATATGCAGTGTTTAAGCCGATAAATAAGCATTATACAAGTATTTATATTTGCATCATGTGAACACTTGTATTGCATTTTATGTATTCACGGAATGAATATGATTTGTTCAGTTTAATTTCGTAATAATCGTAGTGTGTAAAACATAATATACAAGTTAAACAAGAATAATGTAGTAACTAAATAAGCATAATATATTAATTAATCAAGCACACAAAATCTTACATACTTCGTACTAATTAATAAATATAATATACAAACTAACCAAGCATAATATACTAATTGTTGAGCTCAAATCTGGTTGGGCTAAATCAAGTCAGACCCAATATGATTGATGATGGCCAAGACGCGAAAACCCATCACTAGAAGAGGGTCCTGACCCAAAGTTTTTCCATAACTGTTTCCTTAAATCTTTCATTCATTATTTAACCATAATTAAATATGTAAATTATTTTGAAATATTCTTTTTACATCTTTTGCAGACGATATCTACTCCAAATTATTTTTATCGTAATCTTCTTTTCTCTTC
Source organism: Plectranthus barbatus (assembly GCA_026898455.1). Classification (NCBI taxonomy): domain Eukaryota; kingdom Viridiplantae; phylum Streptophyta; class Magnoliopsida; order Lamiales; family Lamiaceae; genus Plectranthus; species Plectranthus barbatus. The sequence continues at coordinate 371,575 of JAPKLW010000252.1, read as the reverse complement.
GTTGATTCTCCAGCCCTCCTGCACGTCACTGCCACCACCACCATCGACAGCACCGCCCGTCCACTCCATGGCGATGCTGCAGCCATCGCTGGTAAGGATTCTCCCATCTCCATCAAATTGACATCTACTCTCTCCCGGCGGCAGATCCAGGCGCAGCGCGTGATGACGACGAGGCTTAGAACGCAAATGAGAGCACAAAGCAGAGAAGCGATGATTACTATTAGGGTTTTCCACAAGAATAATGCATGTGTTATTGAGTATTTAAAGAGTTCAAAAAGATATGCAAAATCATGAAAGATATGGAACAACTAGAAAACCCTAGATATAGATTTACATGAGAGGAAATCTAATCTATCTTATCATCCCCCCTCAAGCTAGACTCTGGTAGACACGAGAGTTGTAGCTTGCTTCGAAAATGTTCAAAAAGCGGACGTGGCAGAGCCTTTGTGAAGATGTCTGCAATTTGACGATCAGTAGGAACAAAGGCAGTGATTAGATTACCCGACTGTACCAGCTCACGAACAAAGTGATAATCTATGTCGATATGTTTAGCACGCTTATGAGCAACCGGATTCTGCGTCAAAAAAATGGAGCTTTTGTTGTCACAAAATAAATGTGGGCGGCGGGTAAGAGCAACTCCGAGCTCGCGTAGGAGTGAGCAGATCCAAACAATCTCAGCAGCAGTGTTGGCCATCGCGCGGTATTCAGATTCACAGCTGGATCGTGCGACAGTTGGTTGTTTCTTCGCACTCCAAGACACCAAACTTCCAGCAAGAAAGATAGCATAGCCGTAGGTGGAGTTTCGTGTGTCTATGCATCGGGCCCAATCGGCATCGGAATATGCTACCAGATCACAAGATGAGCGGCGAGAAAAGCAAAGGCCAAGCGAGAGGGAACCCTTGACATATCGGAGAATTCGTTTAACTGCCTGAAAGTGATCGATCGTCAGAGCTTTGAGGAATTGACTTGCCAGATTAACTGCAAAAGAAAGGTTAGGATGAGTAATAGTAAGATACTGCAATAGGCCGACAACAGAGCGATAGAGAGTAGCATCTTCGAAGGCATCGCCATCTTGAGAGAGTGTGTGTCCGGCGGCAAGAGGAGTACCAACCGGCTTAGCGTCAAGCATGTCCATACGTTGCAAGATGTCACGGGAATACTTTGCTTGAGATAGCAATAAGCCGTTGTCAGTGTAAACAACTTCTAAGCCGAGAAAATAGGAAAGACGACCAATATCCTTGATGGCGAACTCCGAGTTCAGACGCGTGATAAAGGCTTTCAAGTGAGATGAGCTACTTCCAGTGAGAATTATGTCGTCGACATACACAAGGAGAAATAGACGAATAGAGCTCCGTGTATAAATAAATAGAGAGGTGTCGGATTTGCTGCAAACAAAACCGGTGGAGAGCATAAAAGTGCTGAGGCGTTGGAACCAAGCCCCGGGTGCCTTTCGAAGACCATATAATGCTTTCTTGAGACGGCAAACGTGATTCGGATAGCGAGGATCAACAAAACCCGGAGGCTGACTCATAAAGACCGGTGAAGTGAGGACCCCATTGAGAAAGGCATTCTTGACGTCGAGCTGGTGGAGGGGCCGGCTATGCGTGACGGCAAGAGATAGGATAATCCAAATAGTAGCAGCTTTGACAACGGGACTGAAGGTGTGAGAAAAATCAAGGCCTGGAATCTGAGAGAATCCTTGAGCAACAAGGTGAGCCTTGTGACGTTCAATCGAACCATCCGAACGATACTTAGTTCAAAACACCCATTTAGAGCCAACAATGTTCGAGCCAGAAGGCGGAGGGACTAAATCCCAAGTTTCATTCTTCCGAAGTGCAGTCATTTCTTCTTGCATTGCAGTGTGCCAAACTGGATCTTTCACGACAGATCGAAATCCCTTTGGCTCAGAGGAGGCCAGAAGAGCATCATGAAGAGCAGTAGAGATATAATATGCAAGATGACGAGGTTTGAAAATACCGGCGCGGACGCGTGTAATCATGGGATGGGCAGGCGGGGCCGGAGGAGGATCAACCGGGACAGCAGGAGTCGCAGGCTGTGGCTCGGCAACTGGAGCTGGGGTCGAACCAAGCTGCTCAGCCGGGGAGAGAGCCCACGGCTGGGGCGAGGTAGGCGATGCATGGGAGCTGGGGGCCGGCGCCGAGGTCTGAGTAGGTGGTGCCGGCATAGATGGCTCCAAAAATTGCGATACATCAAGAGCTGGAGATAGTGACTGTCGCCGAGGATCTGCCATGGGAAATAAAGATTCATCGAAGCGGGCATGTCGTGTGATATAAACCCGAGAAGTCGTAGGATCCAGACACCGGAATCCTTTATGCTGAGAAGAATAGCCAACAAAGATACAGGGAATATTGCACGGTGAGAATTTTGTAGCTGCATAATCCCGAAGACAGGGAAATACCCGACATCCAAAAGGATGGAAGTTCTCATAATTCGGAGCAGTCCCAAATAAGACCTGAAAAGGAGACCGACCACGAAGAACGGCAGACGGAACACGATTTATAATATAAGTGGCAGTAGAAAAGGCCTCGACCCACATAGATAACGGCAGGTGTGAGTGAAATAAGATTGCCAAACCAGTTTCACTAATGTGTCTGTGTTTCCGTTCAGCCCGACCGTTCTGAGATGGTGTATAGGGACAAGACATGCGATGGAGAATGCCCTTTGACCTAAAAACCCTTGAACCGAATTATTTGTAAATTCAGTTCCCCCGTAGGACTGAAAAACCTTGATAGAGCAAGAGAACTGAGTTTCAACCATAGCCGTAAATGCTTGCAAAATAGAGAAGAAATTGGACTTTCGAGTGAGAGGATAAAACCAAGTGAATCGACTGTAATCATCCACAAAAATAGCATAATAACGATGCAAAGCAGTGGAAATAGTAGGGGCAGGACCCCATAAGTTACAGTGGATTAAACCCAAAACATGAGTAGAACGCTTTTCATTTAAAGAAAATGGTAAACGGGAACTTTTTGCAATCTGACAAGAAGAACAAATACTGGGTTTTAGCAAACAGGACGTAACAGATATGTGTCATTGCCTACTAAGTAAAGAAATAGAATCAAATGAAAGATGCCCTAAACGACTATGCCAAAGCTCAAAAGAAGCACGCAACACATTCGACCGTAACTGAGAAACAAAGGCGGGCTGCACATGCTCCAAAGTATATAGACCTGCATTACGGCGACCTTTTGTGAGAACGGCCTTGGTGTGACGATTCTGAATAATAAAAGAGCGATCAGAAAACAAGACATCAATCAGATAATCAGTCGTAAGCTTGCTCACAGAGAGTAAACTCTTAGTTAGGGACGGAACAACCAGAACATTCAATAAAGAAAATGCATCAGAAATACGTGAATGACCAATTCGAGAAATAGAAAGACTGGCACCGTTACCAACAACAACGCAGTCCGAGCCAGAATAGGGCTGCAATGCGTTAAGAAGACCATTATCCGGAGTCATGTGAGCGAAAGAGCCTGTATCAAGGAACCAATCAGATGGCTGAGGCGTGGATAGGGAACAAGACGCATCAAAGGCCTCGGCAAGATTCGCAGCCGGCAAACGAGAATAGCAATCGGGATATGCATCGGCATAGTGACCGTCACACCTACAGATTTGACAACAGGGAGGACGGCGTTGATTGCCATTATTTTTACCGTGCCGATTGCGTGAACCATTGTTGGACTTGGAGTTTTTAGAGCCGGTCTGATTGCCCCGAGAGTTTTTGAATTTGGAGGAATAGCCGACAAAGGCAGCCTGAGATGAGGAGTTTCCGTCCATTGAATCCTGGAAGATGGCGAAGCTTTCGGCCTTTGAGAGGAGATCCCGAAAAGACGGCAATGCTGTAAGAGCCATCTGCGCGACGGAGAAGGAAGTGAATGAAGGTCCGAGGCCCCGTAAGAACCAGTGAGCCTTGTCGGTATCATCTACGGGACGCCCGATCGTGGCTAACTGATCGCACAGGGCTTTGAACTCACGTCCGTATTCAGATATGGAACGCGAACCACGCTTAATAAGCTGGAGATCGTCCTTGAGTCGAAGTTCCCTAGTCTTCGACTTATTGCTGAATGCCGCGTCGAGGGCTTGCCAGACCGCACGAGACGTGGAGCAGCCGAGTACTTCGGCCATTGCTTCTTCAGACAAGGTGGAAAGCAGCAAACTGAGGAGGCGTTGATCCTGTTGGATCCATGTAGTGTACGCCGGATTAGGGTGCGGCGGACCATTCGGGGATGCCAAGGCTGCGGGCGGTGGAGGTAACGAGCCATCGACGTACTTCATTAGGTCTTGACAAGTAAGCAATGGTACGAGTTGCGATCGCCATAGGAGAAAATTAGATGAGGATAATTTAATCATCACCGTATGAACTAGAGTCGACAACGGAAGGGCGTCAGAAGCCATAAGAGGGACGTGAGAGAGAGGGAAATTTGAGGGAGAGACGACGAGGGGAGAGGGATCGGAATTTTTAGGCTGATACCATATCCGGGTTTTCCACAAGAATAATGCATGTGTTATTGAGTATTTAAAGAGTTCAAAAAGATATAAAAAATCATGAAAGATATGGAACAACTAGAAAACCCTAGATATAGATTTACATGAGAGGAAATCTAATCTATCTTATCAATTACTACGAAGTCGGAGTCGAGTGTCTCCGCCAGTGGGGAGGGGTTATCTGAGGGAGGAGAGCTAGCGTCGCGGAGCTCTTGTGAATAGGCGATCATGTAGATAGAGGAACTAAATGGTAGTGCAAATACTGTGAATGCAGGGGTGTTTTTGCACTCCAAATTCTTAGTTCTAACTTCTATCTACACTTTTTTTTTTGCTTTTGTTATTTATTTTCGAGATGTATTTTTAAATTGCATTATTTAAGCCTGAATATTTTCGTTTGGTAAACTTGTATATTTGCATTATGTTACAATGATTGTTTCTATTTGTATAAGAATTTAAATTATTTCATAATTTTTTTTCATATGTAAGTTGCATTATAGAAGCCTGTAAATATGCATCATATATGTCTTTATCCTTCATGAAATTATTAAGGTTTTTGAATATAAATGTATATTTTCCGGATGCAAGTTGCATTATATAAGCCTGTAAATATGCATTATATAAGCCTGCAAATGTGCATTATATAAGGCTGCAAAGTTGAAGTATGTTTCATGAAGTGTTTGAGATTTTTAGAATATAATTACTTTTAATATTATGAATAATGTAATATTTATATTCTACATGTTGCAATCCAATGGAAAAGATAATGCAACTGGAAATAGCTAAATTGACTTTTTTACTGTTGGAGTATGTTTCATGGAATGATTGAAGATTTTAAAACATAATTAATTACATTTAAAATTATGAATAATGCAATTCTTATATTCTATATAATGCAATTCCATAGAAAATATAATGCAATTGTACATTTGTTAAATTGATTTCCTTAACATTCGAAATCCCTAAAAAGTATAAAAATAATTTATTTAGAAAAATAATCATCAAAATTCGAAATTAATAAAAAGTAGGGATAATGGAGCATAAAATTAGAAATTTTTCTTGATATAATGTGTGTGAAAAAAGGATAAAAATAATTAATTTAGAAAAATATACTATAAAATTTAAAATCCCTAAAAAGTGAGGATAGTGGAGCATAAAATTAGGGATTTTCCTATTTTTCTAAAAATAATGAGTGAAAATTAATTTTTAAAAATTAATTTAGGAAATTTTTAATCAAAATTCAAAATCCCTAAACTGTAGGGATAGTGGAGTATGAAATTAAGAATTTTCCTATTTTGTAGATATGATGATAGGGAAAAATTACTAAAATATTCCGTTAATGCATTTTTTATAGGTAGATAATGCAACTTTTTAATTTTTGTCTAATATTAAATCATAACCGTCCAGCACTTGAAATAGGTGGTTCAGATTCATTCTATTTTCCCATTTAAAGGGTCACTTGTGACTTTAACACACCCATATATATATATATATATATATATATATATATATATATATATAGAGAGAGAGAGAGAGAGAGAAAGAGAGAGTTGTGTTCAAGTCCGAACTAAATGTCCTGAATGAACTGTGAACTTTTCATTGTTGTGTGTATAATTGATCATTGTAGTGTATATGATAGTTCATTATAGTACTTAAATATGATACTTCATTGTTGTGTGTGTAATTGATCATTGTAGTGTATATGATACTGTAATGAGGTATCATACACACTATAATGATCAATTACACACACTACAATGAAAGTTCATAGTTCATTCATGGAGATGACTTCAGCCTATAGTTCACCCCTATATATATATATATATAGAGAGAGAGAGAGAGAGTTATGATCAATTGCTAAAATTAAAGTTTGTATTAAATAAGAATGAATCTCAACCATTAGATTGATAGCATCAATAGTTGAGATTAAAGCATCAAATATTGAAAAATTAAGCATAATTTTCGTTCTTGTTTAATTATTTTATGTATCATCATGCTTAATTGCTTAATCGAATTAAGCATGATTTATAATGCAAAAAAACATGAAATCTGGAAAAGAAAAAAAATTAATCTCGACCATTGATTTTTTTAGATGAGTGGTGTAGATTCATTCCTATTAATTTTGGCAAATTCTCAGATGAGACGGTCTCATCATTTTTATTGTGAGACGAATTTAATGAAATGATGTGTTTCTTTATTGCAAATGATGTCTCATCATTTTTATTGTGAGACGAATTCAATGAAATGATGTGTTTCTTTATTGCAAATGATGTATTTCTTTGTTGCAAATTATGTAATTTTTAAAAATGAAATAATGTATTTAATTTATTGAAATGATGTATTAAGGTCCGTCTCACAATAAAAAATGGTGAGACCGTCTCTCAGGAGACCAACTCATTAATTTTTTTTTCATATTTCATGCTTTTATGCTTTATAAATCATGCTTAATTCGATTAAGCATGATTTATAAAGCAATTAAGCACGAACGAAAATTATGCTTAATTTTTTAATCTTTGAAGTTTTAATCTCAACTATTGATGCTATCAATATAATGGCTGAGATTTATTTCTATTTAACACAAACTTTAATTTTAACACTTGATCATATCTCTCTCTCTCTCTCTCTCTCTCTATATATATATATATATATATATATATATATATATATATATGGTAGTGATCAGGTGAGAATAGCAGTTACTATGAGAAATAAAAATAGATTTCACGCGTCCATCTCATCAAATCGACGAATATGATTCATTCTCAACAAATTAAAAAAGACAATATTTTTGCCCCAATATCCTGCAGTAAAGGTTAAAATTGTAAAAATACTCAAAAACAAATAGCAACCTGCATTTTAAGCCTGATTTACTTCATTTTTACATATAAACGAATTAAAAAAAAATTGAGATTACACCGCATTAGCTGTCGTAAGTTCATTTTTGACCATCCTATGTGCATCTGTAAGAATTCTATCATGCATTTTTGGTTACATTCTTATTGACTTTGACACAATTCCATGAATCACGATAGGTCAACTTTTTACATTTTGCACACATTCTCATTGGTTTATCCAACATTCTAAGAGCTTTCCCATTCCTCGAAGCAATTCGACTTCCACTGCTTTTGATTTTTCACAATAATTGGAGGCAACACTTCAATATTTTCAGGAACGATCGACCATAAAAACCTTCAAACATCTTCTTCTTCAATGCAGCAACATGAGCATAGTCCCTATAAAACTCAATACCATCATCAACAGTTCTAAAAACTCTGCCCTTAAAATGCTTCATCTCATGAACAAACTTTCGAATAAATGAACCTGTAAGATACAAAAATACATAAATTTAACACTAAAGATGCACAATATAAGAGTAAAAATTAACATCCGAATAAAACAATTTTTTAAACTATATTCATGCACAATGAATCAATTACAAACAGAGTTTACACTTCCAAAACTAGATCAAATCATCTCCTAACATTAAAAACATCAAAAAAATCATGAACACTATCGAAAATAAAAAATGCAAATTGCTATGAACTTACCTTCAGATGCTCGATCAGACATGTCTTCTTCAAACGACCGAAGTCTAAAATCAAAAACAAAATTCAATAACAACCACAATTAACAAAGTCGAGATCGAACACAAATGTCAAATTCAGAAACAAAGAAAAAAAATCTGATCGACAGAAAAAATATAAATCAAATCGAACAAAGAAAGAAGAAGAAAACACATCGCGCGAAAAAATGTATAAAAAATCTAATTAAATATGGAAGGAGATACTATTTAAATTTTAAAAAACCTAAAATTACAAAAATAACCTTAATGAGTCAATACTGCAGGATAATCGAGGAAAACTGTGCACGGAGTGAAATAGATCATGAGCGTTCAAATCACAAAATCAAAGGCTGAGATTTATTCTCATTTCTCATACTAAAAACTATTCTCATATGATCACTATTATATATATATACATATATAGGAGTAATCATATGTGAACCACCTCCCAGATGTGAGATGAGAACTAATCTAATCCATCCATATTTAATTATTAACGGTCCAGATTTAAGTTTTTATTTAATTAATTACTTTTTTATTAATATTTTAGGGTATTATGGGTATTATAATTTTTAATTATTTCATACCATAACTATTTGTATGATTTTCTCTCAATTTATTTTATCAAATCTTTCTCTTCCATAATTCTTTTCATCGATGCCGCCCATTCTCTCTTCTCATTCTTCTCTCCCCTCCAATTTTTTCCAAGTAATTCAAGAAAACTCCTTCTTCTCCACCACCGTGAGCCTGGTTCCACCGGATTCCACCCTTCACCACCTGCTGTGAGCGTGCCACACCGGAATTGTGTGATTTTGGGATTTTCTCAGTTTGAGCGATCGACGTTTTGTACGAGTTGTGAATTTTCAGATTTCTTTCGAATTAATTCTGGGAATTTCTGTCGTTAGCCCGTGCGATCAACGTTAACGTCAAATCTGCCATGAATTTCGTGCGATTTGGGGTTTTTCGACTCTTGGTCAATTGAAATATGGATTTGGCCAAATTATTGTCTGCGAAATTTGGAAAATCAATTAATTGTTGTTAATGTTCGAATTGAGTCTTTGAATTTCTGATTTCTGATTTCTTGATTGAATTCGAATTTCTGATTTCTTGGTTGAATTCAAAATTTTAGTGTATAATTTCATTAAAAAATATGCAGTTATTCCGCCTGTAAACATGTAAATAGAACATATTTATTGCAATATTTTATGAGTACTGCTTGTATTTGTAGCGTGATATTTCTGTTTTTTTCTTGTCTTTAGTAAAGTTGCAACTATCACAAAATATGCAGTAATTACGTCTGTAATACTGCACATGATTTTTCTTAATAATAGCAATTATAGTAATTTGCTTTTTAAAAATCTAAATTTACTTTTTTGTGTAGTTGTATGGATTCGTTAATTAGACATTAAATTACTGCAAATAATTATATCATTTACTGCAACTAAATTATATAAAAAATGCAATTGTTTATTGATAATAAGTTGAATTTTATTTATGATCTTTTAAAATTATTTAATATTTGAAATCCCAAAGAACATAAAAATCCATTTGAAATTCGAAAATTTAGTGATCCAATCCCATAAAATTAGGAAGTAAATATTAGCTAATTTTAAAATATTTTATTTTAGGAATCAAATTCCACGAAATCAGGGGGAAATCATGTAAATATTATTTTAATTACAAAACAAAATAACTACATATGCAACTTTGATCTTCTAAATATTGCAATGTTTTTCTCTAAATTATGCAACAAATCCAAATACTGCAATTTTTTAGAAAATTCTAAAGAAAATAAAATTAATTTTGAAATACTATAATTCAGAGAATCAATCCCATTAAATTAGGAAGCAAATATAATTTAATTTTGAAATGTAGTATTTTAGAAATCAAATTCCACAAAATTAGGGCTGAAAATCATGCATATATAATTTTGATTTTAAAAAAATCACGTAATGCAACTTCTTCCTCTTAATATTGCAACTTTTATTTCTTAATATTGCAGCGAATTCGATAAAATTATGCAGTAAATTTTCAAGATAACCGCCCCATTAATTCTGGAACTCGTCCCATATTTAATTTAAAACTGTTCCGAAATTTCAGCAAATTAAATCGTGGGTAAGATATGGGGAATTTAAAAGATGCGTCACATTTACTAAAAAACCCTTTTCTGCGACTTTTTTCTTCTATTATTGCAGCGAATTTTCGCAGCTCAAAACTACATCTGGAACGTCAATTTTCTTAATCAATGGATAAGATCAAGTCTTATTTCACATCTAAGAGGTAGTTTCCACCATAGTGCATCCCTATATATATATATATTCATATAATCTAGTTAATATGTTGACAAGGTCCACAGACATGTAATGAATAAAAATAAAAAGGAAGAGATGAAAAATGGTTGACAAATGTTCAATTGATGTTACAAAGAAAATAATGGAAAGGGCGGACGTCGTGTCCGCATGTCCATCCATTAACAAAATGCAATGCATCGTAAAACTCCATTGCAATATTCAATCACAAACTAAAAATAGACAAACACCACAACAACAGCAACATCAAGAGATCAAGTCGATCAAAGAAGAAGAAGTAGATCAGACCGCCGCAATCAAAACCCTAAAAGCAGGGCAGGGCCACCGCCCACCGAGAATGAGGCTGTGGAAACGAGCCTCCGCCGCATTCAAAGACAAGACCAGCCTCTGGCAGGCCAACCTCTTCACGCGCCGCACCTCCCTCCGCAACCCCGACATCGACAAGGCCGTCATCCGCGCCACCACCCACTGCGACTCCCACCTCGACCGCCGCAACATCGACCGCGTTTGCCAGTGGCTCCGCCTCTCCCCGCTCAACCTCAAGCCCATCCTCTGGTCCATCTCCGCCCGCCTGGAGAAGACCCGCGACTGGTCGGTGGCCCTCAAAGGCCTGCTCCTCACCCACGCCGTCATCACCAGCAAAACCCCCGCCGTCAAGACGATCGGCCGCCTCCCCTTCGACCTCTCCGGGTTCAAAGACGGCCACTCCTCCCAGGCTAAGGTGTGGCCGTTCAACGCCTTCGTCCGCGCCTACTACGCCTTCCTCGACCACAAGTCCGCCATGATTTTCCAACTGGCCGAGGACAATCACGACGGCGGAGGCTTCGCGATGCGTCGGGAGCTGGAGCGCGTGCAGGAGCTGCAACGACTGGCCGACCTGCTGCTGGAGATCAAGCCGGCTTCTACGGCGGCGTTCATGCCGCTTGTCCTGGACGTCATGGACGGGATCATGGTGGAAGTCTACGATGTGTACAGCAAGATCTGCCGCGGGATTGCGATGGTGTTGATGAACATTTACGCGGCGGAGAAGGGAGAGGCGGCCGCGGCGCTGCGGGTGGTGCAGAAGGCGACGCAGCAGGGCGACAGCCTCACGTACTTCTTGGAGCGGTGTGCGGAGATGGGAGTGATCAACGCTTCGGAGTTTCCGGTGGTTGATCGGATCCCGGATGAAGCGATGCGTGAGCTGGAGCAGATAATCGAGAGTTTCGACGAGAATGATGATGAGTTTAAGACGATTATCACCCAGGAATGGGAGAGATTCGACCAAGATTTTGTCGCCAAGAATCAAGAACCGCCGGATTTGATAACCTTCTTGTAGTTAATTAGCTTAAGAATTCATACATTAATCAAGAATAATATATACGCTTCTACTACATCCGCATATGCATATATCATGCTATTTCTATATTTTATTCTATTCTTTCTAGAAATCAAAACAGTAGTTATATTATTCGATATAATCATATACGCTTCAATACCCACCATAGATGTGTTGGGTTGATAATACATTATGAAATTTCAAGAGACATTATTTAAAGATATAAATTTTGATTTAATATTTTATATTTCATATCTTTTGTTGTTTAGAAGATTAGGTTAGAAAGATATTATGCACATTTATTAGATACAATCTATGCTTATAGATAGATTGTCATTTAAGGTTTCAATTATTTAAATCAGTTCTGACAATAATATATTTCAATTCTTATTAAATTTTGTTAGAGTCGATGGCTACTTAGTGGTGTAATTTCACAAGCTTCAAGTATGTTCGGATACGCGGATCACATTACTCATGTACGTATTAACACGTGTTAAGAGTTTCATACAACTACTATGTAGTATTATATACATTGGAGTCGAGACAAAAGTAATTTTCCAAATAGGTATTAATAATTCATCTAAATTAGAAACATTGCTCTAAATTTCGACGACAACACTCCAACATAATTGAAAGATGTACGTTAGATTCATTAACCCTTTTATTGCAAAGGTGTTTTTAATGCTTGTTTGGTAATAATTTGAATTGGTGAGATTGAAACTCTAGATGAATATTTCTAAATTAGAACATTTTTGGTGGTTCCTATACTACTATCATATTTGATTTATTCATTTATGAACGTTAAACAAAATATTTATTCCTCGTATAGCGACAAATACAGTCTATTTCATTTTTATTTCTACTACGATTGAAGTCTCCTATATGTATAGACTAAAGAATTTCAACTTGAAAATTGTTGTTTTATCTATAACAAAATAATATCTATTCCCCATTATGAAATATCATTACTTTTTTTGTAATTGAGTGTTCGGCATTAAGTCTCTCACCTGTGATACCTTTTTATCTTACAGAATTTACAAACTAATACACATGAACATAATTATAATACAGCATCAACTACAATTCACTTCTAAAAAAAAGGTTGATAGAAGCAAAAAAGATGCTTACCAAAAAAAAAAACATGCATGATATCCAAGAATTAATGTGAACAAAATCTGTTGTGACACATATTATTGCAGCCTTGAAAGAATCAAATAACTAAAACAAAAATTCCATAAAAGCTCATGCTCTCAACAGTGAAATTTCCCAAAAAAAAAATATATAGTTGAGAGAAATTATCATAAATATCTATAGCACACACACTGAAGAGCCTAACAATTTTTCTTTTCTTGAAAAAAATAGAGATAAATATAGAATCTATCATTACCACTCATTCAGCCAGAATGTAAGTTCTATAGGCAGTTTGATGGTTGAGAAATTAACAACCCAGTTTTACGAGGCAAAACACTAATTATGCTTCATAGCTGAACATAACTAGAATATAGGAGGGAAAATATAACAACACAAGTAACATAAGATGCCAGAATTATAAAGCTGCTAGAAGATAGAAATCTGAAAACCATTCATTAACTAGAATAAAAGAAATAATCCATTATCCTATCCTCATTGGCCAGAAAAAATGTTGCTAGCCTATGAAGTAAACAAAGGAGAATTAATTAATGGCTTTGTGAGAAACATCATAGTCAAGGATTTCAAACATGTATCATGAATATGAAAATCAAGGGCTACAAAGTACCAAGGAAATAACGGCAAAAGGTCACATGAGAATATATACATGAAAAACGGACCAGATGCGGGGGACCATAGTGCCATGGTTTGCAGGATGCTCGTTCTATCTGATTGTCACAAACTTGTTGGTACCATGTTTTGCCCAATAAGTCCTCAGGTCAATCGGGTTAGCAAAGTTATAGTCCTCGGTAGCAAGTTTTTCCAACACCTTCTTAAATGCACCCTGACTCATCTTCCGACCAGCAATTCTGGCTCCACGTCGTTTTGTGCTCATTGGCAATGGATACATTGATATAGTTGTGGTGCAGCATGCCGACTGCCAGCCCCCACATCCCCATCTATAACACTGCTGGGGAGTGCCAGTACAAGAGCAAACAGGAATTGGTATCCCAGTAATATCCATATCAATTCCATTAATAACAACTTCAACATTCTTCTTTGCTGTTTTCGCGCGTTGAACGGAAGGATTACCATTTTCCTTTGGTGCAGGGGTTTTCCTAGGCTTCTTTGCTTTTGGAGTTTTGGGGGTTGCGGCAGCTGCTCGCTTCTTGGCAGGACCACTATCCTTCTTAACAACTGGCTCTTCCATGCTTGGTCTGGACTCTTTGGCTGCTTCGGGCTGCTGCAGCACCATCTGCATGGGATGGTGGCTTCCAGAAGACTCAGCAATAACAGAATTATAAGGGTTCCCCGGAAAAATATGCAACCTGTTATTTATCCAGCTCTCCCTGACTAAGTCAATTTGTGTGACAGGTGGTTCAGTAACGACACAATCCCGGTGATGAAAAGCACCATTAGCTGAAACCATAACAGGATTGTCGCGCCCAGGTAGGAAAGGTTTTGTGTCTCGCTCTGCCAGGGACGACATGAGCTGGAGACCTAGATGCCCTTTAAGGGGAGGTTCATAATAACCCCAATTCCGAAGGCTGTCATCATCCATATATAATCTACAGAATCTAGGGAAGTCAAAGCATTCATAAATTAAGTCTCCAAACATTTCCATTTTATCAACAAAGATGCATTTTCAAATATGGCAACAAAAAAATCAAGATTAACACATCCACACATATGATGCAATCAGCAATGTAAACAACATATAAGCAGCAAAATATGCCTAGCTGCTCTACTTTTACAGCCAATAAATGTTTATGTACGCCAACAGTCAAAAACAGAGAGCCACTCAAATCCGACAATGATCTAATCAAAATCCAGTAACACAATTCAAATTCCGAGTTCTTTAACTGTTCCATACCTAATGCCACGCAAATTCAGGTGAACCTGGAAACTACACGAAAAATGCACATCATTTTCAAGAAATCGTAGTTTAAAACTGAATTCTATGTTTCTACAAAAAAAAAAATCAAACAACTGAGAGGCATAGGATCTGAAAAAACAAGAAATAATAGCAAAAAAAAGCAACTATACTTCGTCTTTTTGAATACTCCATAATCAGATTAAAAAGGAAAAAAATGCGAAACCTAGCAGATCCCTCCGAATTAACAATACCCATGAAGAAAACATACAAGAAATGCAAATTTTCACAAAGACCCGTGAAAATCAAGAGCCCTAATCAAAAGATTCAATCTTGGACACTTTGGCACAGATCTGAAACATAAAATCGCATAACAACAGATCTGCAACAACAATCAATGCATCGATGCAAATCGAAACGTTAGTCGCATGCAGAGTTCTGAAATTCAAGATATTAGCACATTAAATATTCCGATAGACATAGAGGAAGGCGGAGAGAGAAAAGCCCAGATAATATTATTTTGAAACATAGAGGGAGGGAGGGAGGGAGGGAGGGAGAGACGGGGAGAGAGAACTTACTTGTGGGTAAACAGCTCTTTTAGGTTTTTTTTCCTTCTGGAGAGAGGAGAGAGGAGAGAGGAGAGAGAATTGATAGAGAAGAGAGAGGGGATAGAAACCAGAAAGACAGAGAGAGGCCCCAAATTTGAGTTTTCATCAAATAGATTTCCTCAATTAATATAAAATACATTTCTTTGACATAAAATATGTTCATTCAACTACATTACTACAGCTGTCCTTTATATTATGTTTTAACCCTTTTTTTCATTCATATTCCACTATATATATATATATATATTCTAATAAAACAAAACAAACCACATTAGAAGAACTAGAAAAGAAAACATTTGGGTGCAAATAATTTGAATGTTTTATTTGTGTCCAAAGTTTATAGGTTTAAATTATAACGGATTCACCATCGTAGAGATATTTATGTATACATTAACTTAAAATATATTTAAATGGTAATTTTGTTAATTAGGGAATTAGCTTGCATGCTTCAAAACAAAATTGAAAATCTACGACAATTCAACTTCATTCGACCAGAAATCACTGCATTCGATTTTCATACTCGAGTTCTTATATATTACATACCCTATCCTAATTGTATATTTTATAATCATTTATTAAAAAATTCCATGCATTGCGCACAAATGAAACTTGTTATACATATAGAAATAGTTAGGATTTATATAATTTTGATGATTGTAAACAACCATCAGCCAGCGTTTTTTTATAGAGTTGGCTATATTAGAACTAAGCATAAAATCTTTGTTTATGTTTAAGAATTGTAATATGTTAGGTTCGCTGAAATCTTGAAGAGCTCAAAAACAAATTGATTGAAGATTAGTTCACAAACAACCATAATTGATCACCCCAACTAACATTTATGAGAAGATGAGAGCCACATTCCACGGTCAAAGAAAATATGATGCATAGACAAGTATAAGCTCAACTGACCCATTTATGTGTTGACAATATCTGTCAATCAAATTGTCCTATCCAAGAACTAAAGCATGCATAATTTCTTGTTTTCATACACCAACGGATACCTGTAAAAGTAGGAGTCATTTAACTAATCTTTCAACAAATTTATTTCAAAGTGAAGCTAATAAATACCCAATCAGAGATAACAACAAAGTTTACTGATTCGCCGATTCTACCGAACCATCTTTAAATCTTTGCATTAAGCTCTCTACAATCTCTCTTACTGTAAAGTTCTCTAAAGCCTTTTGTGCATCTTGCACAAGACTACCATGTTTCTCAAGTACGTAACCATTGGAGGCCGACCAGCTGATCGTCAGCAAAGGTTCTGAGGTTGATATGATTCGTAGGATCCACTTTAAAATCAACATTTTTGAAGGAAACTCAAACCTTCATGCTCTGTAACTGAGAGTTTCTTGGAATAGAAAAACTAAACTAATGCACCCACATTTTAAAAATTAACCGTTTGTCGGATCTTTTATTAATTTAAATTGAAATTATTAAATAACATATGATATTTGACAATAATTACGTCTATGATTTTATACGTAAATTTCTACAATTTCTTTGAAGGGTTGTCCATTGTTCATTATAGTACATATTATATATAATTCAATATTTAAAATTATAAAAAATAATTAATTTGTATCGAATTTATACAAATTAATATATAAGTTATAGAAGATTACATAAAATTATCTTATAAATTTATTATTAATATCATTAAATATGACTATCTTTCATTGTTTGAAAAATATTATTTTGTTGGTGATAATCATTCAGTTTTGTATGTTAATATATAAATTTAAGTATAATTTGATAGACGAATCTATTTATATTATTAAATTATAAATTAGCGAAATCTTAGACAAAAATAAAATATTTTGTTAATAATTAATAAAGATAGTTGTCTATTATTATGAAATATAGAAATTGAAAATAAGAGTGAACATATTTATAAGACTAAATTGATTATAATGATTAGTTTTAATTAATAACTAGTTAATTAATCATAATGTATTTCAATAAAATGAAATAATGATTTTTTTATGAAATAAATGTTCCCACCTTTTTATTTGTAACTACTTCTTTACTTTAGTATGATTATATATTTTTTTTTCTTTTATGTTAAAATATATAAAATATGGGTATATCAGTTTGATTTTTTATTTTACTTAAATTAGTATTATTTATATGCTAAAAATATAAAACGTGGGTACATCAATTTGAAAACATATACCTTTTATCATATCTATCAAACACATAATTAAACAAGATTTACACATGCGTGTTGCACGAATAAATATTTTAATTTTCTAAAATAAAACTCTTGATATTGTTAGGAAGTGTTCCTACCTACTTGTTGTTTTGATGTATCAAAAGAATGCATAGAAACCACCAACTTAAAAGTGTCAAGTGTCTCTAGATTAGCTTAATTCTCATAAACTTGTAAAGTCCTGTTAGGATATATATATCGAGTTGTAATGGAATTCACAAAGCTGATCAAGACAAATTGGGTGGGAATCCAAGACCCCAGTTTCGATCGTGTGAAGAGAAAGAAGAGACCAGCTTCCAGTTGGTAGCTTATGACTAAGAGAAACTGATCAAAGACATTGATCTGGATCATCTCCAGTTTACAAGTATAGTTTCTAATAACACGCAGAGACAAAGAGAATAAGTCAAAGGAATCATAAAGATCAGTCTTTAAGAATGGAGATTCCTTAAAGAATGATGAAGCATGAACCAATTCAGATTCCTCAAACTGGCAGAGCCGTTCTGATACAAAAATAAAATATCGACATCCCGTGTCAGAAAAGCACTCTAAATGGCTACAATTTAAAATGCTTCTACTTTGCTATAAACAGACGAAGTATTTAGAGTGATAAAATAATCGAAATCTGAAATATCAATGATACTTTGCGCAAGTGAAAACTCGAAGGTTTCTATCAACAAGGCTAACTCTCAGCCTATCGTGTGTCATCTTTTGAACACGAGACTTGTAGCTTCTAAGCTCGAGTTATCTTATTGGTGTTATTTCTCTCTAAGAAAAAACACAGTAGTCACTGCAGATCTCCAGCGGTGAATATTACGGGCGTCTAGCCAACCAGTTTGATAGTTGGGAAGAACTATAAAGCTCTTAACATCCGGAGGTGGAGGCTACGTGGTGTGCCCACATTCCTCCAATATCTTTGTTTAAATGTATGTCCTACAATGAGGTTTATAACCCTGGCCCTGCTGACTAAAATTCTGGAAATTCAGATATCAACTTAAATAATCATGGACACGAAGATATTATGGTGATGTCTTTTTTTACGAAGTTCAAGTATTTTGTAGGTACCACCCTACTTATGTAGATTTGACAGTAGAACAGGCAAAACAATTGGATCACTTTATATTAATGATTTTCCTTGGGTTTTATGTATACCTTTTCCAGTCAACGTCTTCCTAATTGTACACAAGATATATTTGTGAAAGTCTAAATTGTTTTATTCTTGCTATAAAGGCTCAACCTTTTTTAAATAGTATGCATTTGAAGCAAAAAGTTTCATCAGTTATGTGAACATTAATGATTTTCCTTAGTTCTTATGTATACATTTTCCTGAAGTATGAAATTCAATATTCTGGTTATTGTTTTTTCTCTTTATTCTTTTATAATACATATACTTGAGTTTTTCTGGTGATTTTCATATTTGATGTTGCAATTTACATGTATGTAATGAAGTAGTACCTGACTTTCATATCTTGATAGAATGAGGTTCTTGGAGAAACTATAATGTTTAGTTGCACCTAATACATTCTCAGCTGGCTTAATTTCTAGTCATTAATTGTTTAAGAAGCTTATTTATACTACATAAATGTGATCTTGCACTTCTTATCCTATGTTACATAGAAATCTTGTGGTCCTAATTATTTAAAATTATAGATGCCACTAATGGATATTGTGCATTGAGCAGAGTTTAGATTTAGAATTAAAACATGCTAATCAGAATTTTTTCTGATATGTTTCTTTTTATTCACTTTCTTTTTAAAGCTGAGCATAGGAGATAGTTAGAATAGTCCAGTGTGCTTCATTCCAGTTCAATAATAGAGACTATGTGATTGGTTGTATAGTAGCTTGCATTGGAGCTGAGATTGTATTAAATTTTGAATTAATCAAATTATTGCGGATTAATATCATTTGTCATTGTTTCTTTTACTAGTGTGCATTTAAATTGATGAATGACAAATGGAGTTTCTTTGTTCCTTGAGTTATTTGGGTAAGTTCCTCAATTATGTTAGCTAATTAAAGTTTGGAAGCTCTCAAAGAGTTGTTATTCTCATATTTGAGCATATAACACAAAAAAATAATGTTTGTATTTGATCCTTCTATCACAATTGTACATCTGTAGACTCTGGCTTCATAATTGGAAAAGAAGTTCATAATGCAATAATGAGCGGCATTTAGGATCTTGCATAAGTCTGGTATTACCCAATAACCTTATATTTAAAAAAGAAGTTTTTATCGCCCTTTTGATGTTATGTAGAACATGTTTGATATTATTTAAAAATTTTCTTTGTGTTAACTATTAAGGATAGTAATGTTGCATCATTATTTTTCTTAACAGATTTCAGTTTATATTGATGAATGATGAAGATAGATGCAAAATAACAGAGACTGACGAAGATAGTTGCTCGTCATTTATTAGTAGCTTTGGTACTTTATTGATAAAAAACTGTGATTTGTTAGCTACTTTTTTTTATTTACATTCATCAAGTTAAGTACTTTTCTTTTTTGATGAATAATTAATAAATTTTGTTTGATACATTATTATATATATTTATGAATATTGAGTAGTTTAGTTTCCGAATGTATTACTTAAAAGTTTTTCGTTTGATTACTTATTTTATTTGTTGGTGGTCACTTTTAATTAGTATATAAAATATGAATTTAATGAGCAAAATAAATAAATTATTTTTTCCATGCATATAAGCTTTTCATGACATAAAATAAAGAATGTTAACATATTTATACTCGCAATACATAGTGTCAGCAAAAATAATTTAACTAACACATTAGTACGTGAAGTAAAATTAATTATATCCGCATAACGTAGTGTCAGCAAAAATAATTTAACCCAACATATTATTATGTGAATTAAAATGTGTATTTACTCATACTAAAAGGTTGTAACTTTAAATTAATTTTCCCAACATATAAATATGTCAGGATATGTTAATTCTCTTGACACTACTACTGTTGTTATAAGACGTCATTCTATAGTGACACTTCTTTGGAAAACAGTATGTAATAGTGTCAGCATAGCAACATGTGTCACAATGACATTTATTTAGTGACAGGTAATCATGTCAGGATAGCCCTATTTTGTAGTAGTGCACTACCTCTATCACCTAAAAACCCTATTGAAACTTTGTCACAAGTATCCATTGCTGAGAAAATCTCAAACTCGCCTCAAATGGAAAAACATGTCTCTTCAACTGTTAATCCACCCAAATATGATGTTAACCCATATCCTAAGCAACTCAATCCACATTCTAACACTCAAGGTGTCAGAAATCCTAAAGAATAGACAGACATTATTTTATACGCTGAGATCGCTACAATTATGAAGGCACCTTCTCTTTAAGAGATCTTGTCCAGAGAATTGGAGAACCCTATCAACCTTGATAATCCAGGAGAAAGCAATGTCAGAACTGATTCTGACAATGACTCTGACACTAACATGTTAGAGTTTGACTCATTTGATTAAACTGCTTCAGATGAAACTTATAATTAGACCTGGTGACCCGGTAAAAAGCTCTGAGCATTGTTGTGAAACTGAAAAGAAGAAGGAAAGAAACACTCACGCAGAAAGTAAACAACAAACTACAACATCCTCAAGAAATAAACCTACTTTGGAATCAGGTATTGTTGTAGAGCTTCATAAACTTAAAAGGACTAAAAGATCTTAGTATATCTTTGTGGAACCTTCATGCATACAAAGTAAAAGAGAAGGCAAGGTCAAAAGATGGAAAACAAAGATGTCATCTACCTCTCTGACATCGGAGTATGTTGTCTTGTACAAAAATGCTCTAAATACCATTTTTACAAAAGACAAGCCAGGTTCATCTATGTGTTGGTAAATGTTTCTCCTTCACCTACGTTAAATTGTTATTGCTAACATCCTGTGTGCAATTACATTGTCTGAAACATCAAGGTGTTCAACTCCAATGACATATCTACTTTTTGATCTAGCATATCTAGTATTGGAGCAAAATCTGACCCATACTGACAAGAGATTCAAAGATATCTCCTATATTATAAGTGATGATAGTGAAAATGATGAAGTAATGCTCTATTCCACCCAAATGATATTCTACAAGAGACGAAAGAATAAGAGCAAGCTTTCCATCCAGCTACCATTCAGGGGAAGACATTTTGAGATTCAAGGTGATACTTTTTACTCCTAAGATCTTCTGATCTTATTATGGAATTTTTTGTAATGGTTGATACATTGGATTTGTTTCCATATTTCCTATGTTTGGATATTTATCATGGTTATTCCATGTTTTATGATGGTTGCTCCATACTTTAGTTTGGAATATAAGCTGGAATGATAAGCTTAAGGGGGAGATTTTAGGTGTCGATATTACACGTATGGTTAACAGCATGGAGTTAAACATTAGAGTTCGACACTTTGATGATTAAGCTTAACCTAGACAGTTTTGTATGGTTTTTTTATTGAGATTTTTTTCGTAGATGATCAATGTTTGGTTTTTATCTACATTTGTGATGGATGATCCACTATGTTTTGATGTTTGTTATGGATGTGCCATATTTATCATGGTTGTTCCACGTGTTGTTGCTTCTTGTGGAATGATGGAAATAGAGCTAAGCTTAAAGGGGAGATTGACAATATCAATGTTAGACTTAAGTTTAACATTGTCAAGTTTAACTTTTTCAAGTTTAACCTTGTCAACGTCAGTGTTAGACTTTTCAAAGCTCTGAAACTATGGTGTTAATCTTATACTTCGTTGTCTTTCAAAGAGTTGTTATAACTAACTCCTATTTTGTAGGGATCAATTTTATCTCTGATTTTCCACATTTTTACAGGTCTTATTTATTAGGGAATTGTAACACCCCGCATTTTCCGCGCCTTATTTCACTAAATAATTATTTTAATGACATGCGATGGCGAATAAGATTTCAAATAAATTAATCGATTGCGTATAGTTAATTTCGGCCATCTTATAAATATATGGGATAGATGAATTATTTTGAGTCCAAGAATTAATTCAAGAAGAGTGTTGGGCTAGTGAACCCATTTGATTTATTCTACACTTTTGGGCCAACTTGGAATAATATTAATTTAGGCCCACTCTACCCTATCATTATAGATTAAATACCATGAGGATATAATTAAGGTTCAATTGCATATTTAATCGATAACGAATATTATTCGGAATTAATTCCAAGATGAAATTCGGATTAAAATTCCTAATTTATTGTATGTAATTTTCAGCCCTCTAGCCTTAATTAATTAAAGGCAAAATAGTGTATATATGTGAATAAACTCGAGTTTGACTCCGACGAAATATCTTGGAAATTATTTTACTAAGTGTCCCTATTAATTTTTGGTCTCTATTAATTCAAGATAGGGAATTTTATAAATTCCAACATTGTATTATAAGATGGGAAAAATTGACTTGATATTTAATTAAATTAAATATTGTGAGTGGATGGAGGAATGACCAAATTGGGTCTTCTAAAAGAAAGTCATGCATTGCCTCTTAAATTTATTGAAGGGCAAATAAGGAATGGAAAATTTGACACCATCATTACAATTTACAAACATGGGGAATTATGCATGAAGACCTCTCTCTCTCCATTCGACCACCTCCCTTCTCCCTCACTAAACTTCATCTTCTCCAACCTTCTAACTCCATTGAAGACCTCCATGAACACCACCTTGAAGGCAGCTACCAAAACAGCCCTATAACCCACCTCAAACCACCTCAAATCGCCACCATCTTCCACCAAACTCACCCCCACACTCTCCTCTACCTAAATATCAAAAAAGCCCTATCATATTCTTACATGGAAGATTCGACCTAGGCTGCAAATCGAAGATCTATGAAGCCACGATGTAGATCTAGAAGGCTACAAGTGATTGGAAGCAAGAAGGAAGCAAGAAGGGATGCTAGGAGCCATTTTCAAAAATCTTGAGAAGGGAGCTCAAAATCTGAAATTAAAACCTTCAAGTAATTCTTATCTACCCTCTTTAGGACCTCCTCTACATATTTAAGAGCTTGCATGTATGATCAAGAAACCCTTAGTCGATTATTAGCTCATATGATGAAGTAGGGTTCATAATATGCATGTTTGATGGCCAATATTGACTATGTTGTTGTTGATTGATGGTATATTCCTTGTATGCATGATATAGCTTGATATCTATGTTATAGGATCATGATATAAAGTGTTGGATGTCTGAAATTGAACATATATGTTGTTGGATGATGAGTTGCCACGAATTTATACATGTTAAAGTTAAATGAGCATGCTGTGAGGAAGTCTGTTGGAAGTATCGAGAAGGATCCGGAAGGAACCGGAAGAGAAAATTAGTTAGAATATTTTTTGCTTTGTAATTTCTGTTAAGACTCACGTTAGTTGCATGTGCCATGCTCACGTTTTCTGCCTTTGCTATATGTATCTTGTGTTAGCTCATTTTGTAAAAAGATTGGAATGAAATATAATTAGATTTCCCTATATTCTCTCCCAACCTTATATTCTCTTCCTCTACATTACTAAATTCAACAAAGTCGATAAAACGAGCTCTCTGTTTGGTTGTGGCAGATGGGTCAAATGGAACCTGATTGATCTGAAATTTAAATATGTTATATTTGAATGTGTTAGGAAGATTTTGGCTTTGGTTTCATGTCAAAATGTTATGCGGTTCGAAAGTTGTGCACTCTGCAAAAATGTGTGTCATTCTGTGTCGCATTTTGAAAACAGTTTAGAAAACTGCACTTAAACATTTCATAAAATTCTCAAAATTTATTTATAAGTCTTAGACACATCATAAAGTCTTCATATTAATTTTAAAGTCATTATCATGTGTATTTTATTCACAATCAATTTTTAAAGATGAACCCTGTTTTCAGACCGTACTAAAAATGTTCAGGAAATCTAATCTCCCCCAGCTCATATCTCCCAAACGAAAAATGATTTTCATAAACCGTCAATTGGAGCATACTCATACAGAAATCTAGTTTCTTCATGTAAAATTTAATGTCTTAATTCCCTGTATATTTAATTCGGCATTGTTTTGAAAATGACATTATCTAGAATGCATAAATAGGAGTCTTTTAGGTACAAGGTCATAAAGTACTTTTAAATTGCATCCGATTATTTTCTTAAACTTCATTACCACATTTTCAAAAATAAAGAATATTTTCAAAATTGTTTTACATAATTATCAATCATTTATATGCATTTAATTATAGGACTTAAACATGTTAGAGAGTCACATTGCATACACCTTAAAACAAAATATGAAAGCCACAAGAAATTATATGGTGAGTCTATAAGCATGTAAATGGTCAAGGAAGTCTAGAGGAACTCATATAGTACTTGGTACATAATTATCAAGCATGTTGATTAAATTGAAAGAGCATGATATATACAAGCCTACTCGTTAAATAAATCCTAGCAAGCATGATTATATGTTGAGCCTAAGTATGAGGCAACTACTTGAAGCATGCTAAATGAATTAGAGGAATAATCACTTATGTGAAGCATGCATGAAGTTAAGTGAACACACCTAGTAATTTAGTGTTATAATCTAGGTGTTGGTGATTGTGGCAAAGAAGCATCAACTAAAGGTACAAAGTGATCAACTAGCATAAACCATAAGGTGTACACTACTTTATCCTATTTCCTTTTTGGTTTTCTTTCCAAATTGATTTTCCAAAGTTGAAAATAAATGCTTTTGTTTTTAAAGAAAGCATGTTACACCGCAAAAATGTTTTGGTACCTTATGATTGTTATGAAATGAATTGGTGGTTGTTGAATGATTAATTGGAGATGTGCTGGATCGGGGAAGTAGCTACCCCCGTGGTATTGTAAGCCTAATGCATTAGCCCGGATAGTAATAAGACTACCAGATAGGTAAGGGTGATAAACCTTACAGGGTAGACGATTATGTGAAATCTTGATGAGCATGTGATGTTGGAAATGTTGGGAAAACGATTATGTGGTACCTAAATGAGTGGAATCTTCCAAGTGAGGAAAATGTTTTGTGCATATACATGATGATTTCAACAAAAACTTGTATTATGCATGAGTGTGCGGTGTTATCATGATATATGTATGTAATCGATTTTTGGGACACCGTGAACACTGGGTACGCAGAGTACTCAGCCCCTGTATGTGTTTTTCCCCACATGCAGGTACAAGGTGATGGCGGAGACGGTGTGGTAAAAGTGGGATGATGACAATAAAATGAAATCTCATTATTATGTAATCTTTTATGTTATCTCAAACTCCCTTCCCCCTTGTTTGCCATGAGATTGTCTTTTGGCATGTCTATTTGAATCCCATGAAGTTGTCGAAATTGTAAACCCATTTGAAACTATTACTTGAATTTCTTTGATTTTTGAATCCATTATGGCATGATCTACTTTGATTCTTATGGCATATTTTCCTTTGTAACTAATTTGATTTGATGGTCATTTGGTATCAAGACACAAGGGCTATGTCTCCATACATAGTACCCATCTAATTGTTCATGTTGTTTAATTGTCTCCAAGTCGTACTTGGCGTGAGACCCGCGTGGAGGTCATTATTTGAACTCCATTGTTACTCGTTGTTTCCCCACACATTAATTGTAAACACTTCGTAATGCTTCCACTATACTTAGTCTTTTGTTTATCATTTGGATTTAAATTTATTCATCAAAATAAATCCATGTTCTTTTGATAAACTTCAAATTGCTTCCGCTATTATTTAAATGAAGTTAGAAAATTGTTATTAAACCACTAAACCCTTAGCGTGCATTGTTCGCACGTGGGTCTGTCGCATAGGCCCGGTTTGTGGGCAAAACAGGAATGTATATATTATTGTTACTAACCATATATTAATACATATATATATATATACATATATAACTATTTTTTCTTTGTTCCTAAATAATAGGGAGTGCCTCCACAATTTAAACCACTACCCACGTGAATTTGTGGACGTTCTTAGTTTGTGCCGTGTAAAAGTGGAAGTGGAAGGAGATCATGGGTCACGTCAGCCACGCTTGTGGAGTGGGTAGGTGGACATGATCGTCGAGTGCTCCAAGAAAGAATAAAAGGGCAGATCGAAGACCGAAGGTGTTGAGCGATTGTACTACATACAATAAAATTCTTCTCTTCAAAATTGATCCAGTCTTGCTCGTGCTCTCAACCTTCAACGAATCAGCTTGCTTACGACGGAATCTATCTCCGGAGAGTAAATCCTACGGTAGAGGAGTACTTTTGGGTTAGTCTTGTGTTAGTTTGTTTGTACGATTTTTCGTGGTTGTTGTCTCAACTTCTATGTAAAGCGAAGTTTCTTCAAGGGAGTGAACTGAAAAAGAATTAAGATATTTATTATTTCCCATATACTATGCAAACTCATTTTTCAGTGAAGTTGTTTTGCCGCAAAGCTCTCTAGGGATTAGCAATAAAACCTAGACAAAATATCCCGCTGTGCATTACTCTTTAACACTGTACTATAACATCATGTAGTACTTATTTTACTCCGTAAATCTTTAACACTTGCAAGTTGAAGTTGTAAATTCAAACACTATATTCATTCATTATTATTTTGTCTAACTCACCAACTCATCAGCTCCAAATCCAATACATGGAAACTACTTTGTGTTGTTGTTGATGAGAGCTAAAGATGAGAGGAGAGAGGAAACTCCAGAAGTGAGGAATGCAACGAGGAGAAATACAGCCGAAATATAAGCCCTGTTGAAAAAATCATCAAGTTTTGAGACGATCGGCGAGAAGCCGTTCAGACCTAGATACTGTTGGAGACCATCCTCCAGCTGATCCATCTTCGCCTTGAGGTCTACGGTGGCGCCAAACGCAGCTCCCACCCCCGTCGCCAGCAACGCCAAAACCACCGTATCTCCGAGGAACTCGTACAAGCGCTGATTCATGGCGGATTTTCTTCCTGCTCTGATTTGCTGGAGGGAAGAAAGCAGGTGCCGAAAGGTGTAGGTCATTCCTATGACAGCAGTGGAAAGCGCATACCTGCGTCGTGAAAATTAATTAATTACATATATATTTGCAGTAGTAATATTGATCGATTTTATTTTTATGATGATGATGAATGAGATGATGGAAGGGATGAGAGAGGGTGAGTACCGGTAGGCGTAGATATCGTTGAAGTGAGCTGTGAGGGTGGTGTCGTAAGCTACGATGGTGGTGGAATTTGAAACCAAGAGGATGGTGTTCAAGATCAGGAAAACCAGGGTTACGAGCCTCATAATCACGGCTATTGTACGCATCGTCAACGACAACGCCGGCGCCAATGCAGTCGTCTGAGAGGGCTCAGCTTGAGTTGACGATGCAGTCGTCTGAGAGGGCTCAGCCGGAGTTGGAGCTTGAGCTTGAGCCTCATTTGTTCGAGCCATATTTAGAGTTTAGATTTCGATATTGAGAAAATAATTAAGATGGGGTTAATGAATTATGTATGATCCAATTGTTTAATTTTAAAGATATGTGCATATATTAATTGTCATTGTTGATTTCGATATGCGAGGAAGATGTATGGATTTGGAATTTGGGAAAATCACTTTCTTCTAATCAACATACAATGGCCTGCATTGAATCTTGGTTCAGCAGATTTTAATTAATTGTTTTATTTTAATAATAATAATAGTGATAATATTATTATAATAAAATTAACTTTGAAAGTGCTGTCGAGAAATAAATTTGATAGTCATGTTTCATCATTTAGTGCTTAACTGCTTATATGTTTCTGGAGGAAAATTTTGAAATAGTAAGTTTTATTATTCCATATGTAAAAAATATCAATTCTTATAAAAAAAATGCACAATATAAAAAAGAGTGATTCTAAACACAGCCCCTAAATCTCTCTTTGTAGCCCCTAAAGTTAATTAAAATATAAATTTAATATTTTAAGACTATTTTATCCTTATAACCCTAATTATTTAAAATGTTTTAAAATACAATCAATTATTCTCTTCATTTTCTTCAATGGTGTTGGTACTTACCGTGCAGCTCCGGCAGCTTCCTCTACTGGCGATATCGTGAAAACCGTTCAATTTCTTTGATCTCCTCTCATCTGTATATTTGGATTATTTTTAGTTAAAATTAGATCATAATGATTGAATTATAATAAGATTGATAATTTGGAGGGCTGATCGGAGAGATATGGATGGTGGCTGGATCCTAGCCGTGGGGTAGGATTGTAGGGATTAGTGGGAGGGTATGAATTGTTTATATATGGAGGAGGGAGTTGAAAATAGAGATGACTTTCAGCTTCTGTGCTCAAGATGGTGTGAGGTGGAGTGAAGGGAAAAGTATAAAAGTGGTGAAAATGAATGAGGAAGCAACAAAGCCGATGTAATTGCCGACGAAGACAAATTTGTTGTTACGAAGATGAAGACGAATAATATTGGGATTGTATATTGATTATTGAAAATTTGAAATAATTGGGACTGTAAGGATATAATCGTCCTAGAAAATTATACTTATATTTAAATTAATTTTGGGACTGTAGAGAGAAATTTTGGGGCTGTGTTTAGAATCACCCTTATTGGCCGTGTACACGATCTGGTTTGACCAATTTGAGTGATGAAGTATCGGCATAACTAAAAATAAAGTTTAGAAAATTTTCAACCTTGCTCGTAAATTTATTAAATAAATAAAAAAATAAAGTAATTTTTTTTTAATTTATCCCTATTTGATCCAATTCGATTATTTTAATGGATCATTTGATCAGATCCGTATTTAATCCGGATCCAACCCAAAATTTTTGTATACTTATCGTATCGATTTGATAAATCTCAATCCATATACATTATTATAATATGGATTCGTGTCAGATAAAAAAATATCACTGTAGAAAACATGATTCACATGAATAAATTTAAGTTTAATTGTTTTAAAATTATCTCATTATTTATTTAATAAAATAAACAAACCTAATATATTATTATTATATTCATGAGTGAATATTTATTATTTTTAAAAAATGAGATTCTAATTCGTGTCATTGAACACGATTTATTTTCTCAAATATTTAAGTCTAACTTTGTGTTTTATGAATTAAAAACACAAAGTGATCATTTGTGTAAATTACTCGGTAAATAATACACTCAATTATTATATTTATTTTATAAAAAAAAGGAAATATATTAAATCAGGGATTTAATATTTATGATTGGACACTTCTAAATAAATAAA
Organism: Plectranthus barbatus; assembly: GCA_026898455.1. Taxonomy (NCBI): domain Eukaryota; kingdom Viridiplantae; phylum Streptophyta; class Magnoliopsida; order Lamiales; family Lamiaceae; genus Plectranthus; species Plectranthus barbatus. The sequence goes on along the minus strand of JAPKLW010000252.1, from coordinate 341,895 downwards.
AGATCTTTAAGGTTAAATTGAAATTTTTACTCAATTTTTTCTATTTTGTGCATTTATTCTTAAGAGTTTTATTTTTTGAATGTATTTTTAATTTTTTGCTATTTTAAGTTATTCCTTCAAATGGAAAGGTCGTTTTTTTTTAGTATTATAAAAATTAATTCATTGTTTGGATAATAATCAATTAATTCTCATTACGAATCTATCAGTTTTTTTTCTAATCGACCCATTCATTTTTGTTGTATCAAGATAAGAAAATAATTGTCTAACGTTTCTTTATTTGTGAGACAATTTTTAGTATGCATTTCACTATCAGAAACAATGTTTCATAAAAGAATATATATTATGAAATCTGTTGTTAAAATTAAAATTTATGTTAAATAAAAATAAATTTAAAATCTTAGGTCAATAATAATAACATTTGGATAAAAAATATTAATTATTAAAAGACACAATTTTTTAAGTATAATATATAACAAAAATATAAAATAATTAATTTTTTTTAAAAATGAATTATTGATTAATTATAAATAGGGTGATTCTAAATACAGCCACAATATTTATCTTCATAGCCACTTTTTTTTAATATTACTTTTTTATCCCCCATTTGAAAATTTCAAATAAAAATTAAGGGTTTAGCAACCCCTAAAAAACTGATTGTGACGAAGCCCTCGAGATCATCCCATGATTCTGAATTCTTGTCAATGGTGAAACAACAAAGGCTGCATGTTGGGGTTGCCGACCTCCATTGACGATATGCAGCCGTAGGAGAAGGGATGCACTGTGAAAATCAGCAACAGGATCGTGACTTTTATGGAAGTCATTTGCTTCTAATTTTTGAAATATTCATTTTTAATCATTTTCTTTTTAATTTTCATGATTTGCCACATTTAAATTGGCCCACCCGGCTTGGATTTAAGTAGAACTATCATGGTGGTGAATGCTTTGCAGTGGATAGCACTGAGTGGAAGTGTCGTAATCTTTTTAATTCATCAACCCAGTTTATGAATTTGTGAATTGAAAGGATCTGCAACAAACTTAAAGGTTAGTTAAGTTGAATAAATCGTGGCAGAAAGGTTACTAATCTCATACAAATATTTTGAATTTATTGTTGATAGAGACGGTAAGCTCTGACATCTTATTCAAGAGGCAACTTATTCATGCGACGGTGCCATCGCCTCAGGATGCTAGCCCGACATCAGTGGTGCCATCATTTTCATGAGAGGGACAACCCACAACAACAATGGATAGCAGTGTAGCAACATAGAAGATTAATAAAAACAGTAAGAACGCATAGCAGAGTATAGTTTAGAAGATGAATAAGAAATAAAGATATGACCATTGTATTTGATAAGTGGTAGGGAGAGAGGTCTTTGCAGCCCATTTGTATTAAAATTAAAGCTGTTTTTATTTTTATTTAAGATCTTAAATTAGTGATTTTGAATTCAAGGGTAAAATAGTAATATTATAATAAAAGTGGCTGTAAAGAGAAATATTGTGACTGTGTTTAGAATCACCCTTATAAATAAAGGGTGTAGATTCATTTAACATAAGGTGACTCTTTTAACACAACATTTACTCTTTAATAGAAAAGTCACTCAATACTTATTCTTCGTTTAGTTTATTTCGAACATGTTTGATAAATACCCGTTTAGGTTTCATCTCTTTCTTATTTTAATTTAGAAGATAATAAAATAATTGTTGGTCCCGAGATTATAGTATTTATACAAGCAAAGAAAATTTTAATGTAGAAACTTGCACTCACAATCTGGTTGTTACTCTCTAGTTTGTGTCTATGAAATTTTAAGATTAGTGAGATTGATATTAGTTTAAGTTTAAGATATACTTCAACACTTCGATAGTATTGAGTTTTAAATCCTTACGAAAGATAAGTAGTAAATGCACATGGATTTTTAGAGGTTCGGACACAAAAACATTGCGTCCTCTCTTCAGACCTTAAGTCTAGAATACACTAGGTTTTGGAATACAAGGGTTCTCACGATTTATTGCAAGCTGGTGAATGCTAGCATCCGGCCACCACTCCACTTGCTCAATCGCCCATACTATTGCTCTGTCACTCATATTCGAAGTGTGGGCACACCATGAAACCTTCGTGATACGACCCTCGTTGGGAAGGTTTAGATCGCAACCCAGGAACTCGACTGAAATGACTCGGACGTGATGTGGAAGCAAATTGAAAACTTGATACGATGGGAAGATCCAACACTTTTGAAGTCGACCCGTAGAGAACAACAGGCAAGAATGAAAACGAACCCCTACGACCCAGAAAGCAACTCGCATCAACAACGATGAATATAATGAAGATGCCACAAACGGCTGCAGGATTCCGTTTGATAATTCAAAATCTGAATTCTAGGCTTTAGAATTCGTGAGCCTGAGGAGATAATCTCACAAATTTTATTAAACAGAAAACTAAATAAATTGTCCAAAATAAGGTTTATATATAGGCAACTCAAAACCCTAATCTAATAAGGAAAATAAATATAAATGCATATCAAATCTATCAAGATATACAACAAGTATATCTCAATATCTTTGTAATAAAAAAAAACTAAACATCTAGAAGGAAATAAATAGAACTCAAAATTAATTTAAAAACAAAATTAAAAACTCGAAATTAATCTTCAATTAATCTTATTCTTTCTGCCCACTGGGATCTCCATCAATCCATCTCTGGAAATTTGAGAACTTTAAGGTTCTTCCCGGAACCGTTGATCCTTTTGGTTAGACGCCCGTAAGAATCACATCTTGGAGAAAAGTTGTGACTGCTCTATTCTTACAAGTAGTGTAAAAATACCAAAGAAATAATTTGTGCTTAGATAGCAACAAGTCTCGTGTCCAAGATAGCTCATGGGTAGCTTATGAAAAGCCTCGAATGTGGAAAGTTTTACAGTTGATCATTCAACGATGATTCTCACAGATTGTTAACTCGGGAGAATTGATAGTATCATAGAATCAGTAACCTCTCTTCTGGGACATTTTGTATATTTATAGACAAAGTGTAAGAGGTTTGAAAAATATAACCATTGAGAGACACTTTGAAATATGTACAATCGGCGCCTCTCTTCTACGAAGGACATGTTGCTTTTGCAGAAAGTTTGCAAATGCTCCCTGTTTTTCTGGCACCTGATGTTGACTACGTACGGTGTTTTAGAACGGCTCTTTTTAGTCATTTTGAGGAATCAAAACTAGCCCAATACCAGGATCTTCTGACTTTAAGTAATCTCCACTTTTAAAGTCTAGCTTTAATGAGAATCCTCCTGACTTGTTCTTCTTGTCTCTGAGCGCATTGGTGATAGTCTTAAATGAAATTGGTCAAGTGATGTCAGCTAGTTTCCATCATTCTTGACTTCCAAACTGGCACAAGGAATGTGATCAGTTTCTTCTATCACTATGCGAGACCAAACTGGAGGGTTTCCAGTTTATCTTGATCATCTCTATTACAACTCAACTGACATCCTAGACAGGAAATTACACGTTTTGCACAAACTAGAGCTAATCTAGGGACACTCTAAACTGGTGGTTTCTATACATTGTTTGACATATCAAAACACAACATTAAGGTAGGAATGCTTCCCAACAATTTCCCCCTTTTTGATGTTGTCAAAACCACCACTAAGCTGGTAAAGAATCGATTTCGAGTTTACAAATATGTTCTATAAAGATCTAATACTCAAAGATTGAACTCTTTAACTCAGACTGCTTTATAAATCTTCCCCCTCAACAGGAGAGATATTTCTCGATTAAAGCACATTCAGGGCAAAAATGAGAAGTAGAGTGAATAGATTAAGATAATTGTTCAATTAAGCTTTCCAGAATCTATTAAAAAAGACCATCATGATTACATATAATAGGTAAGAGTGATAGAGATAACAAAGGCTCACTTTTTCCGTTGACCTTCCAGTTGTTGAGCTATCTTGAGCAGTCATGTGAACTCTTCTTCCCTTTTTTTGCTCAGCTCCTTCTTTGAAAACACCTATGAGGGTTGCCAAGGATGTGGATAGCTAAGAGACTGCGGTTTTTAGTTTCTGCAAAGGCAGCCTATTTTTCTTCAACAGCAGCTCGAGTCACCTCAAATTCTTCCTTTGTTGGTCCCCAATCAGAGTGTTTTATATGCAGCAGAAGTATTAATGCGTTCTTGCACTTATCTCGCTAAGGTCACGACTTAGCAAGTGCTTATCAAATGTGTTATCAGCTCAATTCTTCGTTAATCTGAATTGCAGGTAATACTACAATACTTGATGTGTTGTGTTTCAAATATATGTAATAACAAAATAAGGCAGTAAAGACACAAGGATTTTATAGTGGTTCGAACAACTGTTCTACGTCCACTCTTCGGTCCTATGACTGACAATTTACTAGATGAATGAGTACAAGGTCAGACCTGATCTCTAACATTGAGCAGCTCCTCCGTCTGGTCAGCGCGCACCTTCAAGCACCTCAATCTCCAATCTTCAACCGGTGTCGCTCCGTAGAGTGAGGACAAACCTCCCTTCTCCTTGGACGTCGACTGTTGGGAGTTTTATAGTTCTTCCCAAAACCTATCCTTGTGTTGGCATTGCCCATAAGAATCCCGCTTGCACAACAATCATGACTGCTAGATTCTTTCCAGAGTAGAAAGAATCCCAATATAACCTTGAAGCTATGCTTTGCAGGCCTCGAGCTTTAGAGATGAAAGCTTGTGGAAAGCTTCAGTCAAGAATTTAGCTCGGATGAGTTTGAGTAATGTAGAGAGTGTTTTTTTTTTCTCTTTTGCTATCTCTGTATGTAGAAATTCGCGAACCTTTGAATCAAATAAGGATGAAACCTATTTATAGGTGAAGATTCAAACGGCTGTTTGAATCTTATCCGTTAGACTCAAAGGCATGGCTCACCTATCTGCGTTCTTCCTTTTTCTGCAGTGGACAGAGACTCTTCAAGTCTCCTCGTCTCTGATTGGTGTAGCATCTATTTGTAGTTGTCTTTGTCAGAACAGATCTTTTGGTGTAGATTTGAAACCTCCTTTGTGTATGATGATTGTTCTATCCTCTGATTCGTCTAGTTTCCTTGTGATTTGGATCCGTCTGATTTACGACTCTGTAACTTCTCTTGATTGTTGATTGTCATTTGTTCGCTATTAGCAGGTGGTGGGTATCTCAGCAGTTTGAGCTTTGGTTTCTGTTGGAGTTACTTCTTCAGCATTCTTGTAGCGTTCCTCCGCATTGCTGGCCTTTTCCTTCTTTAGCATTCTTCAACAATTCATCAAGTCTGCTGACTCCTTCAGCATCCTCGATTCTTATTTCTTTCTAATTCTATTACAACTCGAGTATGAATTCCTATACAGGACTTTTACAATCGACTCGATACTAAGTTGCTAGAGCTTTGATGCACCAAAATATATCAAACTATGACTACTGATCAATTACAACAGAAGGGGTTTTATAATTTCTAACAATATTCTTAACAATTTCCCCCTTTTGGTGCGATCAAAGCCTCAACTTAAGCTTTAATTCTAACAAATCATGGGAAAGCTGATTACTGAGATTACAAAGATTTTCCTATCAATTCTATTCTGAGCATCAAAACTCCTGTAGACTCAGTATGATTCCTAAGCGTTCCCCATCAAAATATCAAGGGTATTGCTCGATTATTCTAAAAATTTCATCCAGTAAATGGCTTCAATATCTTTTATCAGATCAGCACATAGCACATTCACACATAATTTCATCAAGCAATCAATGAAACATTTCACACACATCACTATCCATGCAGTTTGCTGATTACACTAAGTGTGTAATTTCAGCTTATTCAATTTGATCAGCGTTGGACAATAAGATGTTGTCTGCAACCTGGGTTAGCTTCCATTTAAGATATCATGCTCAATTGTACATGGAACACACACCCAAATCAAAATATAAAAGTAAAAAGTTTTTCAACCAGGAGACTCATAGAGTTAAGAAAGATACTACTTCTTAGTTGTTGAGGAGTCTGAATAAGCAGCATTTCTGGCACTTGAGGAACCGGCGGTGGGCTTCTTCACATTCTTGAGTGCTTCCATTGTTATCTTCATGAAGTTATCCACGATAGCTTCTCTTTCATGTCTTCTGATTCTATCATTTTCTTCAATTCTTCTCTCTCCTCCTCTTCGCGTTCAAAGCGCCGAAATTTGTCTTATTGCTCCTTTATTCTTTCTGCTTCTTCTACTAACCTCTTCTCTTCCCCCTCTTTGATCGCAGCAAAAATCCCGGTGGAGAAGGTCTCGAAGTTGTATTGTTGAGTAGCAAGCATTTCGTCTTTTGCTTCAGACATCTGGTTGGTAACCTCAGTGCGCACAATCGGTACCAGATGCTCTCCTATGCTTCGTGCTACCATTGTATGAATGAATTGATGGAGGTCCCCCCGATAAGTGCTGGAGCTCAAGGGCTCAATTGCCATGATAGGGGGTTCCTCAGATAACACTATTTGATTCTTGGCAGTAGGCATGGAGACAGCGGTAGCCAATCCTTGAGAGGAAGTGGATGTTTGGTCAACATGAGTTGATGCGGTAGGTGCATTCTCCCTTCTTTCTTCTTTTTCAGCAGTAACAGGGGAGGCTGGCCTAAAGCTTTGCATCCTGGAAGACTTGTTGGCTAGTTGAGTAAGGACTTTTTCCTTGAATTCCAACATCTTTTTCCTATCCTATTCTCTCTTTTGTGCGGCTTGTTCTTCGGCTAATTTATTTTTCAATTCCTCAGCTGCGGCCATCTGTCTTCTAGTGGCAGGAGACTTAAAATTCTGAGTGAATGGTGGAGAGTCTTCAGCAACATATTCGGATGGTGGCAGTGAGCGATCTTTAGTGGCTGCTCTGTGAGTCTTGATCTTCTGCAGCCTTGCAGAAACCTGCTTCTCCGTATACTGTCGTTTGGATTTCTGATCCATCCAATTGTCAGCCCATTCTTCTTCACTCCTCCAGTAGTTGAGACCCATCCTGGCCATCATAATTGCGCGATCCTCATAATGTAGTTCATGAATGGCATAATCGAAGAATTGTCATTTCTAGAATTCTGTTCTCAACCATTCTTGATCGGAAGACTCGCCAAGTAATTCAGTAGGATATGAATTCTCGACTTCTGTGGCAGCTTGAGTTTTTATAAAGATGCAAATATCTTTCGCCCAGGAGATGAGATCATCATTCTTCTCATCTCTCACCGTGACAGGAGGACACCACTTTGCAATCCTCTTTGCTTTGTAGTTTCTGTCAGGTAGTCCTTCCATGGGCACTCTTAGAGTTTCTTTTCTGAAAATAGATTCTCCATCGGTGACAGGTCCTGCATCCTCCTCATCGTTAGAACTAGGAATATCGCTGAAGCATATACCTGATACTTATGGAGAGCTGGGAATCGGAATGCGTCATTGCCAGATGGATTCAATGGTTCTTTCGAGCACATTTGTGGTGTCTGCATCTATATTCTATCCTGGAAATATTGATGAATCTGTTCTTAAAATGTGTAGATATTGTGCGTTTCGTGCTCGCACAAGGGCTTCAACATTCTCAGTGGTAGTTGTTTCATCTTGTGGTGTCGTTTCTTCAGCAGTGGGTGCACTAACATCTGCTCCTTTGGTTGTTGTAGTGATCTGCTGAACGCCTTCTGGTATGGCTACCTATGGTTGCTGTGAACCCTTGTCCTCTTGGTTGTCCTTGAGGTCAACATTCTCCTTTTCTGCAACCTTATCTCCTGAATCAGCAGTCGGGATCTGGACTAACTCTTTCACCTGATTGGCTTCTGCCATAATTGTAACAACTCGACTTTCTCCTTGCTCAGCCAATTGTTCCTTCTCATTTTCTTTCTCAACAACAGAATTGCTTCCACCTTCCACAACAGTCTGTATCAAACTTCTTTCATAATATTCTTCAGCACTTACGCTTCCCTCTTGATTGGTGGCGGGCTGAATTAGCATCATGTCAGAACTCCTTTCTCCTTGCACAGGAGTCTACAATCTTCTTGATTCCTTTACGGCTTCTTTCAACTATCTTTTCTCAAGATCAGAAGTTGATTCAACATCAGGGTTTTCAAACCTTTCATTTTGCGAACGTGACCTTGCCTTTCCCTTTCGTAGCTTGTGCCTTCTCAACATCTCTTCGAGTAATACGACCGGTATGTTCTCCAGCTTGAATCTTGGCATTGCACTCTGCGTAGCTTGCCATGACTTCTTCATAGTGAGAGTCCCTCTCATCAAGAGTCATCTGCAATCTGAACTTGGCATAGTCTCTATTTGCGTGACCTCTGGAGCGCTTTCTGTTGTCGCCTCTTCTTCCGTGATTCCTCCTCACTGGAAATTCAAGCCTTCATTTTGCAATTGTATCAGTGTTTTCTGTCACAGTCTCCTCGATGACATCTGGAATCGGTAGATAAGTATCTACCTCTGGCACTATGATTTTGATGGTTGTTCCTTGAGATCTGTCGTGCTTGCCCCTCTTCTTGGCTTGTTCGTCATCACCTGTTGGCTTCCTCCTCCTCCTTCTCTGCTGAGGGCTTCTTTGTGAATGCCTCTTCTTCACAGAAGGTGGCTCAGGGGGTTGACCAGTTTCATGTGATGGGATGTCGACCAAATTTTCAAATTTAATGGGGCATCCTGTTCTGCTTTTCGCCTTTCTTCATCAACTTCTTCGGCGGTAAGTGGAGCAGCAGTAGGCATGACAACAAGTCCCTGGTAGGGATCCTCTTCATCAGAGCATGGCTTGTCAGGATTGACATTGCTCTTTTCCTTTGGTATCAGGGGCTCTTTGTAGTTCTTCGGTAGTTGTTGTTTCTTGGTTGGCAGTATGTAGTCGGAGTAGATCAAATTCTCACCGCGACAGCGTCTTTCTTCTGGTACGATTCCCTTAAGAAAGTGGCTTATCTTTAATCCAAAGCCCACGTCTTGGGTGAATGTGTGATCCTTCTTCACATTTGATCCTCAATCGCCATCATGACAACAAACTTCTTAGCACTTAGTTCAGAAAAGCGAACCAACTTCGCCTACTAACATCCTTATGAAAACCTATGCTAGGCTCTTCATTGGCTCTGCCAGTGACTTCAGTGGTGCTACTATCTTCCATGGCTCTTTGAAGGTTTCGGTCTTCCATCTTAGCCATCTCCTTTGCATTTCGGCTTCATGATTGACTTTATAGTTGGCTACATCTTCACCGTCATTTTAGAGTCGTACTTCTTTTCCAAAATTTATGGGCTTACCACAATCTTGATACTCAATACACTTGTGGTGAAGAACTTTTCATCTTTATCAACTATTGCGCGAGCAAAGAATTCTGCGACTATGTGAGGACGAAACTTCTTGGGTTCCGCAAATAGATATCTCAATAGATTTTCGCAGTCGAATTTACCTATGAGAATGTCACACCAGTGCTTCCGGAATAATGGTTCGTAGAGTATCTTATCCTTCTTGACTTGAGCAGCCCTATTTGGCTTGTTGGTGAGTTCACCAGTCTCCTTACCATGACTTATGGCAACTAGGATGTAATAGGAAACTGACTCATCAATATCCTCCATTTTGAATATACCTGTGAACGTCAGTTGGAACTGTTCAGGCTCTCCGGGCAAGTCAGGTTGTCCGGATGATTGTGCAGGGGGACTGGTGCGGTTGGAAGATTCAGTCATTAATGTTTCTTCTGAAAACTTCCAAAGGTGTAGAGCAGAAGAAATTTTAAAATCAGAAGTTATGGGAGTATTAGGGTTTAGAATTCCCAAACCAAACTTCCTTTATAGGATCCCAAGTAACCGGCTTTACTGTGAGCGGTTGGATCTCTCCTTTTGATATGGCTGAATCGACGGTTGGGCAGTTGGTGACCGTTAGCCTTACGTCCCACTCATTTGGAAACTTGTGCGTGACTGACGTGTCTCTCGAGTATTCATCACCGCCCTGGGCTAGAGTTGCTTTGTAATGAAACCAAACTCTACAGCTCCTTCATCATTAGATAATCCCATCTTTCGAGATGAATTTGAAATGATTATCTCCTCCTTGTTTGCTGGTCAACATGAAAATGTGCTTTTGCTGAGGATCCAGCAATGTGAAAGGCTCATGCTGAGAGCTTGGACTCAGCATACGATTATCTGAAATATCCCTTGATTTCAAACACCATAGATCACACAGATTGCTGAGAGCTTGGACTCAGCATTTAACTCCTTGATTCTGCTATGATCTTAACATTCCTTAGACCTTCTGTTATTTGTTTGCTGAGAGCTTGGACTCAGCAATCAACTCGATTTTCAAGGTCCGATTATCCATTAGATGCAAATTATCTGCTGAGAGCTTGGACTCAACACTCATTAAGGATATATCCAAATTTTATCCTTAGTCGTCTACAAATATCTGTTGAGAGCTTGGACTCAGTAGTCTTCGGGGTTCTACCGAGAGCTTGGACTCAGTAGTCTTTGGGGTTCTACCGAGAGTCTCTTTACTGAGAGCTTGGACTTAGTAAATATTTTTTGGTTTTGTTTGCTATTGCGGAATAGCAATCTACATCAGTCTGCTGAGAGCTTGGACTCAGCATTCACCAAATATCTGTTGAAAGCTTGGATTCAGCAGTTCTTCTAGACTCTTTAGATTCAATGAATCCTTTAAGTTCAAGAGTCTTTTACTGAGAGCTCAGACTCAGTAAGTGTCGGGAATCTACTGAGAGCTTGGACTCAACAGTCACCAGAGAATGTTTTGCTTGAATTGATTCTCCATTTCAGCTATCAAGCACTCTGCTTCCTACTGGGGTTGGGGAGACCTTTAAGAAATTCCTATCTTCTGATTTTCCTTTGAATTTTTAAATCTTTTCATGGAAAATCATCTGATTTTTTATAGGATTCTATATACACAAGGAGTGTAATGATCTAGCATTTTGACTTAGGTGGTTATATTGTTTAAGACAACAGAGTATTGTCATCAAAACGAGAATTTTATAGATATCTTTGATTTACAAGAGTTACACTTCGCAAAGTATAATACTACAAGTTTACAATGATCAATTTGTCTTTGGACTGCTCGAAATAACGACTTGCTAGATTTGCTCCTTCTTGGTCTTTTCCCCAAGCTCATTGCTGCAAGTCACCCCACTTGCACAGTAATGTCTCGTTGGCCGAGAGATATCCAGCTTCAAGTTCATCCTCTGCCCTCTTGAACTTGCGCTCCCTCCTGGACATCTCTTTGACAACCGCTCTCCATCTGCAGACTTTCCGGGAATTTGAGAAGTCCAAGTCTAGCAGATCTCACCATCTGCTCAGACTGGTGCTTTAGTATGCCTTTCCCCTATCAGCATCTGGTGCCATGCGGATTTACCCAATTCAAGTAGCTCTTGTATCACTGGCAGTCTAGCACGCTGTCATAGCTTCAGAAGTCAAGCAGACGCCTCTGAGTTGTATCTACTCCACCTGCAAGCCTTTCCTCCATCTCCTCTTCTTCTTTCAGAGATTCAGCTTGAAATACCTGAAGAAGAGATGGGAAGAACCTGAATGGGTCCTTTGGATGCACAATTCCACCGGCATCCAGAGGAGTTTCCCATTCCTTGTGACTAAGGAATATCCATCTTCAGACCCACCTGACAAGCTTATATCTCTCCAGCGAGAAAACTGTCATGGCCTGACAGAATGGACCGCCTATCTCCGTTCGGTTCTAGTATCAGAAAGCTCATTGTCCATGGTGAACCGAGAATTGAGAGAATCTTCTGGGATATGATCTCTTTGAAGATTACGACACTTCCTCTCAATTCGGAGACTTCCAAGTCACGCTGCTCGAACCTATTCTGAAGGCATTTTGGTGAAATGGTAGAAGACATTTCTGGTTTTTCTCGAGCAACAGGGTTTGAATAGAGAAGGGAATGAAGGCATAAGGAGATTCTAGGTTTCAAGGATCTGGGATATAAATTCCTAAGCAACTATCCTACCCTTAAATAGATGAATTCGCCCTAGAGATTTGTTCAACCAATCACTTTGTCTGCCTTGGGAACTGACGGTTTCACAATGACTTTCCATGTGGCCGCTAATCTCATAACTAAATCGTCTCGAGCCTTGAACAAGATCTTCGGTAATGATAATGAATATCTATCGTTGCTCCGTCATTGATGATGATTTTAATTGATACGCCGGTTGAATATCCTGATATTTATTCCCTTATTTAATCCATTTCCCAAAATTGATTCAGCATATATTGATTCAACAGTCCTTTTCTTCTACTGAGAGCTAGGACTCAACAATCTCCTGACTTATTTTGAAGAAATCAATATTCTTCAATATTTAACCATCTAGATTGTTTAGAGCTGGGACTCAGCAATCTATCAAGACTTTGATATTTTCTTTCTGAAGAGTGTGAGCTGGGACACACTCTTATTCTGCATCGTCTTCTTGAAATCCAAACATCTAGAATTTCATCATCTGAAAAGATCCAAGAACAGAATGAGAGCTGGGACACATTCTTCCACAATCTCGTCTAATTCCAATAGACCAAGCTTGAGACAAAGCTCCTTGAATATTGTATCATCGACACAGAGGTGTCGACGGAGGCTAATTCCAATAGACTCATTCTTCCACAACCTCTGCTATCTGATCCTCTGTTCTGATGTAATATACGGAGATGTCCTTTTTCTCAACATGATCTCAAATAAAGTGATGTCTGATGTCCATGTGCTTCGTCCTGGAATGATGTACTGGATTCTTCGTGATGCACATGGCACTATTGTTGTCGCAATATATAGGAACACAACCAGTGTTGACTTCATAGTCCTGAAGTTGTTGCTTAATCCACAGTAATAAGGAAAGCAGCTGGCGGCAGCCACCTATTCTTCTTCTGTTGTGGATGTTGCTACAAAATGTTGCTACTTGCTGAACCAACTTATCAGCTTGTGACCAAGGAATTGGCATGTTCCACTCGTGCTCTTTCGATCAATTCAGCAGCCTCCAAAATCGAGTCTGAGTATCCTACGAGTGTGAGATCATCTGCTCTGGGATATCAAATTCCTAACGATTTTGTTCCTTTTAGATATCTGAAAGTCCTTTGTGCGTACTCCATGTGAGATTTCTTAGGATTAGCTTGATATCTAGCAAATATGCATACAACATACGAAATGTCTGGTCTGGTGGCTGTCAGGTATAGTAGAGAGCCAATTGTTCCTCTATATGCTGTGGTATCCACGGATTCGCCTTCTTCATCCATTGAAATTTGATATGCCGTGCTCATGAGAATCCGCAGTGTCTTCATCTTCTCTGGACAGAATTTGCTGATGAGATTCTTGGTATACTTCTTCTAATGAATGAAAATCCCATCACTGGATTGCTGAACTTGCAGACCTAGGAAATATAACATCTTTCCCATCATACTCATTAGGTCTAGGGAGATGCGTTGATCGATGCGGAGTGCACGTCGATCAACGTGGAGTGGCTGTCTGCAGGTCTGCGTCGAGCCTGCGTCAAATGCTCCTTCAAAACGTGCTACGTCGATTGACACAAGTCCATGTCGATTGATGTAGATCTGGAACCCGAACACCTTTCGAATCTTCACTGATTTCAACCCAAAAACCTGCACAGTACATCACCACGAACATTACAAGCACAAAAACCATTTCATGCATGATAATACAAGTAATATGCTCTAAAAACAACCAAAACAATCAAAGAACTCATTGATAAGTTGGTGAAAATACGAACTTATCACTACTCGTCATACTCCATCCGGGTCGAGATTTCACTGGCTTGTGCACAATATGGGTCAAAATTTCACCAAAAGTTGGCAAAACTTGAAGATTTATGCTCATTTTCTCACCTACACAATGTAAACACAACAAAACACGAAAACACAACAAAAACAAGCAAAAACCTATGATATGTGGGTGAAATAAACATAAACAAACACTCTAATGCATAAATAAATTGGTTATTTCACACACATGTCAAACATTGGTGCTAGCATCAACTTGATGCTCTATTCGATTTTCAAGAAGCTTAACACTACCATCACGCTTTTGATGGCAGATCGCACGGTTTCTCACCCCAAAGGAATCATACAAGATGTGCTCATCCAGGTTGGTCACTTGATATTCCCAGCAGATTTCGTTGTCAATGACATGAAGGAAGAAGAGAGCATGTCGATGATCCTTGGGTGCGAATTTTTAGACACTAGTGAGCTCTCATCTATTTCAAGAATGGTGAAATTACACTTCGAGCGAACAACGAGAAGATCACTTTTGTGATTGACAAAAGCCGAAAGAATAAGGAGTGTAATCGAATTGGTGTGGAGGAAGAGGAGGATGAAGAAGATGAAGTCGAAGCAATAGAGTGGGAACGCAAAAATAAAGGGGTGAAATCGTCAACTAAGCCATCCAGATTCAAGTTCACGACGGTAGTGCGCAACAGATTAATCTACACCATCGACAAGGTTGGTCGCCGAGTGTGGATCCGATCTCCTCCTTGATGATCTTATGAGGTAACGTCGAGCTACGACATAAAATAAATCACTTATTGGGAGGTAATCCAATATTTCCTTATTTTATTTTTGATTTTATTTTTAGTATTTCCCTAACTTTGTTTTGCTGCCAAAAACAGAAAATTGTGCGTTTGTATCATCGACACAAAGGTGTCGACGGAGGCTAATTCGAGCTAGTCTAAAGAGGTCGAATTCGAGAATCATGTTGACCGATGCAGGCTCGTGTCGTTCGACGTAGCTTTGTCGATTGTAAGGATACGTTGAGCGAGGTTGAAGCTCGACACGAGGATTCCACATCGATCGACGCAGAGAGAAGAATCGCTGCAAGTCGCATCGTACGAAGTTGGAAATCTTACGATCTTCTGTACTTTGAATGGATTTTAAATGAATTTTATCTATATATGTATTAAAACAAAATTGGATCCTAAATTTGGAAATATTTAGTTGTATTAATTATTTATTACTTAAACTTATTACTTAATTAATTATTAAATAGAAAAATTCTATATATATAATGATTTGATTGAATTTTAAGTGGATGAAAATGGTAATAATATATTATAGATCTTTTTATTCAATAACAATATTAAAATTTATCATCAATAATGTATTTCAATCAATCTCTATCTAAAATCATTTTATAAATAATATAAAATTATATTCAAATCTTTATATATGAAATAACAAACTTTGTGACACTATGTAACCACATATTTTGTTGACCACAAGGACCCAAATTTTACTGCCCATTACATAGATATATTGATTAATAAAAATAAATTATTATTTTACTCCATTTATGTATCAATTAATTTATATTATTCTATTATTCATTCTAATAGGAATTAGTTATTTTAACATCAATCAAATTATTATTAAAAATAGTTCAGTTAAAATTATCTTTATTTTCATAATAAATCTTATACGTTTTGTTATACATCTCCTTTTGTACTTCTAGATAACACAAATATAATTTATTATTTCATATTCATGACTATTAATGAGAGTCCACGGCAATCTTTATCTCATAGTCAATTATATATTTTGTTGTCAAGGTTATAACTAAACTTAAGATGTAAACAAGTGATGATAATAATTTTAGTATGTTACGTATTCATAATATTATATACAAGTGAATGTTTCAGAAGGTACAAATGCATTACATTTTTATGCATACAAATTATTTGTCTATTTAACATCATTTTTATATGAATATTTATTCACAAATAATTTTAAATTAAATAATAAATAAATTCTAATAAAATATAATTCTAACACATCGCGCGAGTGTTATACTAGTACATATTTATAAAAAATGTCATCCGACTAAAGACTAACTACTTTATTTATTGATTTAAGATTAAATACTTCATTTATTGAAAAAAAACTGAAAAATCTAGTTATGGATTAAATCCATTTTATAAAATAAAATTAAAAAAAAATAAAAACTGAGTCTATCTCATACATTTTTATTTTTATTTTTGAATCTTGAATCAACAATTAAATTATTTTTGAAGTCCAACATTGAAAAATCTCTTTTTGCTTTTATACATGAGTTTCTTGCTTAGATAAATTTATGGATAATAACAAAATTACCCTGGTCGTTTCCGAGGTCATTTTAAAGACCCAAAACATCTCCTTGTCCCGTAATCAATGATGCTTCAATTTATTCAACACAAACTAAATTTGATTCTAATTATCATCTTCATCTCCCATAATTATCGTGTTTATAATCAGCTCCAACTACTGCGTGGTGGTGGTGTTGTTGATGAGAGCTAAAGACGAGAGGAGAGAGGAAACTCCAGAAGTGAGGAATGCAATGAGGAGGAATACAGCCGAAATATAAGCCCTATTGAAGAAATCATCAAGTTTTGAGACGATCGGCGAGAAACCGTTCACACCTAGATACTGTTCCAGACCATCCTCCAGCTGATCCATCTTCGCCTTGAGGTCTACGGTGGCGCCAAACGCAGCACCCACCCCCGTCGCCAGCAACGCTAAAACCACCTTATCTCCGAGGAACTCGTACAAGGGCCGGTTCATGGCGGATTTTCCTCCCGCTCTGGTTTGCTGGAGTGAAGAAAGCAGGTGCACAAAGGTGTAGGTCAATCCTATGACAGCAGTAGAAAGCGCATACCTGCGTCGTTCATGAAAATTAATTACATATATATATATATTTGCAGTAATGATCGATGTTATGATGATGATGAATGAAATGATGGAAGGGATGAGAGAGAGTGAGGACCGGTAGGCGTAGATATCGTTGAAGTGAGTAGTGAGGGTGGTGTCGTAAGCTACGATGGTGGTGGAATTCGAAGCCAAGAGGCTGATTGTCAAGATCAGAAAAACCAGGGTTATGAGCCTCACGATCACGGCTATTGCAGGCACCGTCAGCGAGAACGTCGGCGATGGTGCCGGTGCAATCGACTCCGTCGGAGCCTGAGCTTGGGCTTGAGCCTCATCAGCTTGTGCTGGGAGAGTTGTTCGAGCCATAGTTTAGATTTTGATTTTGAAGAAATAAGTAGGGGATTTAATAATAATTAAGAGATATCGATGCATGCTACTAAATTGTCATTGTTGATTTCGATATGCGAGGATGATATATGGATTTGGAATTTTGGAAAATCACTTTCTTGTAATCAACCTACGATGGGTTGCATTGAATCTTGGTTCAGCAGATTTTAATTGTTTTATTTTAATAATAATGATAATGATAATAATATTACTATACTAAAAGTAACTTTGAAAGTGATGTGGAGAAATAAATTTGATAGTCACGTTTCATCATTTAGTGCTTAACTGTTATGTATCAAAATGACGATGAAAACAACTTCTCTATTGTATGCATCGTAATTCACAACTGGAGTACTACTTTCCAACTTGTAATTTCAATGATCAAAGACAAATTATATTACTCTCCAACCATATATCCTATAGAAATAATTTATATGAATTTTCAGAATTATATAAAATCGATCGTCTTTGCTAACTATTTTAAGAGGAACACGTTATATAACTCTCATAGTCGATACTGGAAATCTTGATAAGACAACTCCAATGTTAGTGGAAATTCAAACCCATACCCATGATTTGTTGATTTTATATCCACTGCATTTTGAAACCCATTTTGCATTTTTTGGTGGTTTCTCTCTCTCACCTACGAAACCAATCCTGCGTGTTACTATTCACTACTGCATTTTGTCGTTTAAATTGCAATCTGTCCCATATTAGTTTTTACAACACAATGAATCTACTAGCTACACCGTATTTTGTTTTAGCATTTAGTTTTAGTTTTTCTAGTAGCTTTTAAATTCTTTAGTTTTGAATTTTAGTTTTTAAATCACAATCAATTTATGAATATACATTAATAATATTGTATATTAGTTAATGATTAATTATATCAGAATAATTTATTTACTTGAAATTAGTAAATGGATCAAATTGTAAACTTAGTGCATATATATATTGATAGTATTTGAAATATATATATATAAAGTGGTGTGAAAAAAATATGTTTAAATTTTTTTTTTGATTTATTGATATTTTAGATTTACTACACTATGAATTTGAATTTAATATTTTGGATTGGAAATAACCTAATCAATTGAATTGGCTATATTAGTGGCATGATCGTCCTACTTTTGTCCTTATAATTAATCACTAGCACCTAAATTGTTGTATTAAACTTGTCAATACACATGTCGATATTTGATTGCCATCTCCTAATTATGGCTCTACAAATATCTAGGGATAAGAATAATTTCGTCATCAAAAATCTAGAAATTATAAAAATAAACAAATAAACAAAAGAAGGCCTCCTGCGAGAGAGACTGTTAATTGAAAATTGATGGATGCCCATCGTAAAAATTGATCGATACATATTTCTTCATAAAAATCGATTGATTATTTAGATAACAACTGGTGGACTTTCATTACGAGTAGGTTAATTTTTACTACGAATCGGTCTATTCTCATAAAACTCGGTTGATTCTCATAATATCTGGTCTAACGGTTTTAAATTTGTAAAAAATGATATTATAATTAAATAATGTGTTTAAAGGATATATTTCACTATTAATACTATTTATTAATTTATTTATTTCATTTAAAAGATATACATTAAATACAGTGATATATTACTCAATTTAAATAATAATAATAATACTTTACTACCTTATAAAATAACAATTGTGAGATACATGTCCCGTTTGAACCTTCTTATCTTTATTTTCTAAGTTAGATTGGGCTTAGTAATTTTAGATTATTGGTAGATCATTCATAAATTTGTAAACTCTCAACATGTTGCAACTATGGAATACTCATCCAGATTCAAGTCATTACATATTGAATTATTTGATGAATTAAAAAATATATATATAGTTTCTCTCATGGTCCCTTTTTCATGTTTGTTTTTTTTTTTTTTACAGAATTACATTTATTTAAATTCATACACCAAATTTTTTGAGATATTTGAGTGTATGAGGTATTTTAATTAAAAAAAAAAGAACGTTACTAGCTTTTAGTTACAACAAATTATTGTAACTAAATTCACACGAAAAATGCATTTATTTAAATCCACACACAAGTTTCTCTGGAGACATTTGAGTATGCAAACTTAAATAAATATATTTTTATTAAAAAAATAAATGTTAATTTTTGTTGCAATAAATTAGAATATTCTTCTAGGTGCGCGCATATAGTTTCTTTTAGCTAGTGCTAAATAGACACTTACAAAGTTGCCCCAACCATTTTAAAGACAACCCTATTCGATGATGTATTATTCAACACAAAAAAAAAATTAACAATGATTTCAACTACAGCAGATGATAATATTGTAACTCATCAGAGTCCAATAGCTATGGGTTAATGTTTTTGGTGAGAGCTAAAGATGAGAGGAGAGAGGAAACTCCGGAAGTGATGAATGCGATGAGCAGAAATATGGCCGGAAAATAAGCCCTGTCGAAAAAACCATCAATCTTGGTGAAGATTGTCGCGAAATCGTCGACACCCAGATACAGTTGGAGAGCATTCTGTATCTGATCCACAGTTGCCTTGAGGTCTACGGTGGCACCAAACGCAGCGCCCACCCCCGTCGCCAGCAACGCCAAAACCACCTTATCCCCAACAAACACGTAGAATGGGAGTTTGGGGTGATTAATAAGGGGTTTCCCTCCCGCTCCGATTTGCTGCATGGAAAAAGCCAGAAGCAGAAAGGTGTAGGACAGTCCTATCACAGCAGTGGAAAGCGTATACCTGCATGCATCAAATTCAACTCATGCACTATTAATAATTGATAGTATTAATTAATTCTGTGAAGAGTGGATGAAGCTCACCGGTAGGCGTAAATGTCGTTGAAGTGAAGAGTGGGAGTAGCGGCGGTGGTGGGATTGGGATTGATAGTGAAAGTGGTGTTGTAAGCTGGGATGGGGACGTCGTCGTCGGTGTCGAAAGCTGGGATGGTGGTGGAATTGGAAGCTAAGAGGCTGATGGTCAATATGAGGAAGAGCAAGGTGATGAACCTGATAATGGCGGCCATTACAGGCAGCGACAAGGTCCATGATATTGTCTGAGCCTGAGGAGGCTCAGCTTCGGGCATTTCTGGTTGAGCCTCGTGATCAGCCGCGGTCGTCTCACTCATTGTTTGTAAGAGAATTGAATTAATTATGATGGTGAGGTGACTACTCCCTTTTATAAAGATGTATGTGGATTTGGAACTTACTTTGTAATTAACAATTCACTGTACCTTGCTGTATAGTTTTTTTTTTTAATCTTTTATTTATACTCAGGGCTTTAGATCCTTTGTCCCAATTATCATGTTTCAGTTCCGTTACTAAAATTATTAATTTTTATTTAAATTTTGTTATAATTCTAATTTATTAAAGTTTGGATTAATTTTATGAATTCAATCTTAGGATTCATCCCACCCCAATTTAGGTATATAATATTGTTTAGCAATTATTTTTTAATCTTTAACCTATTTTGATTATTAAAATTAATTAATTCATTACTGTAATTTGTGTTTTTATAAAATTTTGATTTTTATTCTTAATTGAGTATCAAGAACTCGTGGCCCGGCGCGGCGATCCGAAACCATGCGACGGCGAGGCGATGGCGGCGGTGTGCAGTGTTTGCTTAGAGGGGATAGAAGGGAGGGATGAGGTGAGGGAGCTGTTAATTTAAAGTAGTGAGAAAAAGAGGAAGCCGTTAAACAACGTTAGTGAATATTTTGAATCTGTTAATTAATTATGATACATGTGAATAATCTAATGGTGGTATAGGAGATGGGGCACAAATTGGAACAGGTGATTTGAAGCCAACAAACTCCCCATAACAATATTGATTTTGGATTGAGATTTATCAAATTCTAATTATATATTGTCGAATCACACATTAAATTTTGTGTGGATTCAGATTAAATATAAATATCTGTTTACAAATTAGTAATTTTTTTACTTATATATTTATTGGTTATCAAATTCAAACTTTATTATTTGTATTAATGTAATTTAACTTAAATGAAGTGATATTATCATATCAATTATTTTTTTTATAGTGTTGATCATAACAAATTATTGTTGAATTTTGTTATCTTTCTTTGTATTTGATAGTTATCATGCTAATTACATTGGTGTTTTATCGAATCCTTATTGTATTCATATTTGAGCAAAACTCAACAATTACTGAATCTGATCACAAGATAAATATCAAATCTAAATGACTTACCACTCTTAATCATTGATTTAGATTAAAACTTGTTATAAGTAATATAACTGTGTTTTGATTATGGGTGGCAATTCGTATGAATCGGATTATTATCGTGTCGATCCGTTATCAATCTGATCCGTTAAAAAAATTTTAAATTCGTATTCGTATCCAATCCATTAAGCTTAAATCCGTATCCGCACAAATCCGATCCATTGTCGTTAAGGATCCGATAAGAATTCAATCTGATATGTATCCGATCCGATAAGGATCCCATCTGGTTGATACAATAAGAATCCATTTCAATAAATACAACAATAATTCAATAAAAATGCGATAAAGTAATATAAAATAGTCATATTTGATTGTTCTAGTATTGTGGTACATAGATTAATAAAACTGCAACTTCGTTTCAAATTAAGATTCTCAATCAAACATCCCAAAATATATAATAAGTCAAAATAGATAAATATTAAATTCAAATACTAGATGACAAACCTTTTGATTTCCAAATACTAAACAGTTCTTCACTTCAGTTGTCAACACTCCACCTACAAATTTGAAGGAGATAAATATTAATTAGAACTTTAAGATTTATAATAATAATATAAATTATAATAATTACCTTTCATCGATCATGATAACATTTCAAGTTCAAAATCCTAACAACTAGATCATTAGTTGATACAGTTTCATTAAAAACTTAAAGTTGAGAACAAAAATAGAAAATAAAGAAAATTATTAAGTTAATTATTATAAAGAAAATAAATATTAAAAATATAATGAAGAAATAAATAAATACAATCTTGGTGGAGAATGAAAAGAAAGAATAACAATAATGTAGAACCAACAGATTTGAGTTTTAGAAGAGAATCATGAACTTAAATTAATATAAAATCAAGTTATTAATTATTCTACTTAAATAAATTGATAAAAATATAATAATTTATCAATGAATATCCGTATCCGATCCGAATCCATTCATTTAACAAATTATTCGATCCGATCTATAATAAATCCGAATCCGCTTCGAAATTTTCGTGTCCTTATCGTGTCGATCCGATAAGGATCCGTATCCGATGAGTCTCAATCCATATCCGTTATTATTGTGTAAATTTGTGTCGGATTATCGGATCGGATCAAAATTGTCAGCCCTAATTTTGATAGTCGTTATGTTTTATATTTTGTGCTTATATATTTCTATAATAATATGTTTCAAAATAACGATGAAATCAACTTTTATTGTATGCATCTTTGTTTACAAGTACAGCTTTCCACATTATACTTACAAAAATTAAGACAAACTAAAATCACTATGTCGCGCGTAATTATTTTATAATGAACACTTAACTGTCATAAGTCGATGGAAGAATCGATGACAAATTTTCGCTAATAAATTAATAGAATACATAAAATATATAAAAGTAATATAAATAAATAGAATACATAAAATAAATAGAAGTATTTAAGTGTTTTTATAAATTTAAAATACCACAAGCATTTTGGACTCTTTCAACTTTTTCCCTAATATTTGATTATTTTCCTTCTTATAATTTTAAATATTTTAACTTTTAATTCTATCTAACATTAATTTAGTTACATATTAAAAAATGTTTTCATATACAAAAAACTTTAATATCGATCTTCCCTTCTTTTTTGAAAAACGTGAAATTAGTTTTTCGTGTTGTTAGGAACTGAGTTAAGTTCTCTCCTTAATTTGATGTTTTGATATATCAAAACTTACTTTAGCACTAAATTTAGAGCTCTATTCTGTAATCCATGTATAGGATAATTCATGTTGTAATAGAACTTAGGTGCTGAAGACCAAGCGAAGAATTTGCTTGAGGATTTGAAGAAGTGTTCCTACGTGAAACTTGGTTTCCTTAAGTATGGCTAAGGCCTATACTGCGTTTGGGGACTTAGTATAGAGGTAACCATACTGACTTATGAGAAGTCAGTATGAGGGCAGCCTATATTGACTAAGGAAAGTCAGTATGGAGGCCTAAGTTTCTAAGCACGTGGAACACAATAAAAACCAAACTTAGTCAGACTTCAAGACAATTGATTGCTAAGTAAAAGTCAGTATGAGAATGTCCATACTTATATTTCTCGGACTGAAGTTGAGTCTGACAAGAGCAGATGAAAAGTACATGGAGTACAACCTTTTCAGAGCAAAGCAAAGCAGACCTGCCAAGGAATGGGTATAATTGGAGGACATTCCTAATGTCCCTGACGACTAGATAATTGTGTCTAACATGCAGAATTTCAAACATTCAGTGATTTCTCTATAAATAGGTCTACATCTCAACCTAAAAAGGTTACTGAAACTCATGAACTCTCAAGCCAAAACTCTGCCAAACTTTTTACTCAAAAGTTCACTGATTACTCTGTGTTCTAAACACGAGACTCAAGTTCTTAACTTGAGTTAGTCCCATCTGTGCTGTGTGGTTCAAAGCACGAAGCTAAGCATTAAAGCTCTTAAACTACTTCTTGGTGAATATATCCTTCAAAGATATATTCACAGCAGTCAGTTCCTACTCTGGGATATGACTATCACGGGCATCTGCCAACCTTACTGAGTTCTGGAAAGAACATAAATCATCTAACCATCAGGAAGAAGGTTGTAGGGTGCATCCTCACTTCAACCTGAAGACTGAGTCTATAAGGAGTTCATAGGCGAGTGACAATAGTAGACCGAAGGACGGAGTGTCAACGGGCTATCTATAGATCGTAAGGAGGCTTGTACAATACTTAGTGGATTACCCGATTAAGTTCAGAAAAGTGGACGTAGGATATTTAAATTCGAACCACTATAATATCCTGAATCATTTTATTGTTTTCTTTACATTTCAACATACTTAGTTTCTTTCAAACTTACTTTAAGACCTTCAATACTTGTCTAAGTATTGAAGTGTATATTTGAGAAACTTACTTAAGTACTTACCGAGCTTAAAACTTAATCTGTCAAACCCGAAACTGAGTTTCAGTCAGTTTCAAAAAACAAGTACATTATTAACTTACTTCCATTGCATATTACATTCTCTGATTTCGGGACCAACACGTGTAACACCCTAAATTTTTTTATTGATAATATTACTCATTCTATTCTTCAATGTAAAATAAATAAAATGATTTAATAAAGTTATAAACATCATGTTAAGATTTATATATATAATTTAGATGATCTATCGAAAATCATGTGTCAGTCACATTTGTGTAAGACTAACTTAGATATCTTTGCTAAAAACAGAGACGGTCATCTTCCACGTTCATCCTTGCTCAGAAATATGACCACGAAATTATTTACATATATATCACCAAAACAAAAGGTGTGGACCCAAAATATAAAAAAACCTTAAATGTGGACACAAATAATCATTTCGGATTAAGAAACAAGAAACTTGTCGGGTTTGTTGAGGTGGAATGTAAAAAATAATATTTTAATAACTGTCAAATATTATATCAATTAAACTTATTTCGTGTTTAGTAAACACAAAGGCAGACTTCGGAAATAGTAAACCCGAAGTTTGTTGAGTTTTGTGATGTGGCTGAATATAATATTTTTATTATAAATACAAGTTTCGTGTTTACTAAACACAAAATTAAGTTTCGGATATGACAAACACGAAATTTAGTTTGGTGTGGCAGAAAATAATATTTTTATTATAAAACCCAGTTTCGTGTTTGCTGAACACAAAATTAAGTTTTGGATATTATAAACACAAAATTTAGTTTGGTTGGTTTCGTGAATGGTAAACACAAAATACTGAATTATACATTTAAAAAAATTGAAAAGAATATTAAAATAAAAAATAACTTAAATAAACAATAAAAAAACTAAATTTCAATCAATTCAACTAAAGTTCAATAATAATCCACTAAATATTAGAATTTTTATGTTTCTAATACAAGAAATCAATCTAAACATCAATGGTCAGTAAATTTAGAATTTTTCCCCCTCTTTTTCAATGAACCTATGATCTTGCGATGCAAACCCCTACCCTTTGAACTTGATTGTGATGGACCATCACCTTGATCACCTAAAAACCAATAATATTAATGAGAAAATATCATAACAAATGTAATAAGATACTTAAACAATTTGTAAGATAAATGTATCATTTAAACATATTGTAGAAAATTCAGATTGATGTGTGTTTCTTGAAAATGTACAAATAAAATAAAACAATTTCACTTAATCGAGTATGACTTGTGATATTGGTAAGATGAAAACATATATATTTAAACAAAAATTAAAAAAATTGATACATGTCATAGTAGGATCAATGATATATGACCTCGTAGTCTGGTCAAGGGTAATGAAGTCGGAGGGAGACTGAACATCGTGCATATGAGACTGATGGGATGGAGATGAATGTTGTAGATGCTCATCATCGGACTGTGAAGGAGACTGCTCATCATCGAACTGCGGAGGGGGCTGCTCATCATCGTCATGTGGAGGAGGCTGCTCATCATTAATCTCGGCATGGACACGTTGCCATTTTCTCCCCCCTCCAGGTCTGGCCCCTCCATGATGCCCTCTCTGTTGTGCCTTAAGGGGCGCACATCTCATGCTTGAATCACCACTAACTATAGACTGTGTCGGCTACATTGCTGGTGGTCTGAGTTTCGCAATCCTAATCACCTGAGGAAGGCGATCAGCCAAACGTCTATAGAATGGTCGTGATCTAGATTGTCAATGTACTGATCAGCCCACTCACGACACTCAAGAGAAATATCGATGAGAAGATCCATCTACAATTAAATATATTAAATAATATAAGTTAAAATAAATTTAAGTTTTAATCTTTAAAATATAAGAACATAAAAAATAACTTACATCAAATGTAATTGCTCGGTGTGTCCCATGTACCCCTCTGGAGCAATCTCATTACGACTGTGACTCAAATTGACTACAAACTTTACGGTCCTCTGCAAGAACTAATGAAAGTAGTTATCTTCTACCGTGGGTCTTCCATCCTCTATCACGTTATCTTCAAGATTTACACGATCATGTCTATCTTCCCAACGTCTGATAAATCATCGGTGTTCCACGCTCCAATCAGTGGATCCCCCAGCCCTGCTTTGTTTATGCAGCTTGCACAAAAGCCCTTCAATCAAGAGAGACCTCGATAAAGGAATTTTATGTATGCGACCAAATTGGCGCATGACTCGCTCTGGATAGTGCCCTTCACAAACTTAAAAAAAATAAGGAAGGTAGTCGAAGTCCAAGGAGTATTGATAGCCTCGACAAAAGTTTCTACATAAGGCGTGAAAATGAAATGCATTTTATAAATATAAAATTAAAAAATTTATTGAATTGATGCAATTAAAATTTATTACCTCATCTTCCTGTAGCAATTCCAACTGGGCACGATAAGCTTGGAGGTTGTGACTTGTGTCTATTCTTAGGAGATGACCACCTGCAGTATTTCATAATTGATATATAAGTATAAACTTATTAAATAAAATGGTTGAATATATATGTTTGAAAAATAAAAAGAAAGAAATAATTACCTAGCTCCTAATGGAGAATCCGGATGTAGAGCATTTACAGAAGGTAGAATAAATGGCCGAACACAAGTAATCATTTGCCATACCCAAATCTGAAAATGAAAACACCAATAATTAATGTAAGTTAAAGTAAATTATTACAAAATGAAGCTAATTGAAATGTATAACAATTAAACATGTAAAAGAACCACTATTACAAAAAAGGGTTATCCCAACAGGGTTACCTGTCACTAAATAATAACTATTGTGATACATATTGTTATGCTGACACTACTACATATTGTTGTCTCAAGTAGTGTCACTATAGAATTGAGTCTTATAACAACAGAAGTATTGTCACGATAATCAACATATTATGACTTATTTTGGTGCTGGGAAAATGAATCTAAGATGATAATATTTGTTGTGGTCAAAAATCTTTATTTCACAGTTTCTCCGGTGGGGAAATGCATATAAGATAACAATCTATAATATGAGTAAAAAGTTTTAAAATAACAAACTTCAGTGTCACTAAAAGTATTTTTGGTGACAATCTTTACTGTGATTAAATACATTTATGCTCATACTATGTATTGAGGTCATTAATATATTTAAATATGATTATTACAATGTCAAGAAAAATAAATTTAATGACACCACATATTGTATTATAAAGACTAAGGCAATTTTTACATGATATTCGAACTTTACCCTAATTAACAAAATAACAATTTATGCCAAAAGACTTTTCAAATATAACATAGAAATGATAAAAAGTTAAATACACATAAATCTACTTCATAGAGTATGCAATTACAATGAATAGTTGTTCAGTAAACAAAAAAATATTGAATTTAGTCATTCTAAACAAAAAAGAAAAAAGAAAAAATCAAACAACATTTCCCAAAGTTTAACAAAATGAATGTTATAAGCCAAAAGTACTACCAAACTGAATGAACAAAGTGTCTTCATCATTCCACCGTGTAAATTGAAATCTGTAAAAAAAAATAATAGTTAATGTTTAAAATTTTGTTTGTAGAGTATTTAAAATTTATGGATTTTATAATTTTGATGAGGATATAAAAGTAAATTTAAAAGTTGGAGTGCTTAAATGAATTAATTTTAATAGTCGAGTGGTCTAAGTGATCCAAATAGTCATGAAAGATCTAATATGTGTTAGTTACAAGATCTGTGGAGAATAACTGAAAACACTGCAAATTATTATATCTAGTACTGCAGGTTTTTACAACTATATCTGCAGGTACTGCTAGTACGAGAATAATTAAATAAAATGAAATAACAATATTAAATAAATAAAAAGAAGTGCAAAAGCACAGCCGAGTCGAGGAAGCCCTCTTCCCGCAAGACAAATACGCCGACGTAGTGCTCGTCTAATGGCGGTTTGTCCCCAAAGGTAAAACGGCTTCGTACTTTACGAGGCAGCACCGCAAGTCGCAAAGGCTCCGGCGAACTGAACAGAGGCAAAACTGAGTTGCAGAAGAAGAACAAAAAAGATGCAGCAATATGAGGGAAAAGTTGCAGTATCTCTGGCTACGAGAGTTGTCTAATGTTTGGGGAACCGGGGAACAAGAGACAACACAATGCAAGTGTATTTATAGGTGATTTCCACTAGGGGGAGCATGTCTCTCCATCAATGCTGGAGACGTTACGGTTTTGTAACCGACGAGCCATTCAAGACTCTTCATGGTGAGGTGTTAAATGTGGTGTAACTCCCACATTCAAATGATGCAACATGTCGTTGCACTTTTGTGTAATTCAACATGTGCAAAATGTGCACATTCAATTGCAACACATGAAATGTGGTGTAACTCCCACATTCAAATTGCAACACATGTTTTCAAATTGCAACACTACACACCTCAAAATATAGATTAATTACATTAATCTATCATTGTGGGACACTTCACTTATTACATCTCACTTGTGTAATAACCCACCAACCGTATCACTTCGTGGACTTATTTCTCACTTACCGGAATTCGGATTTGAGAAAATAAATATACCACGATCATCTACTCTTCGCGTAGATTATGTTGGTAATATTTAATTACGACGAAATTAAATATTTCACATCGGGAATTTATTACAAAGTACCCGAATTACCAACAATCCCCCCATGAGTGAAAATGCCAAAATGAATGATGCATAGCCAACTCAGTTTCGAGAACTGTTAATGCACCTGAACAGGTAGCTTATGGCTTTGAACCGTTCATCTTCAATGCTGTCGGGCACACTGGTGGCTTAGTGGTATGGATACCTTGAACTAATCCTCCTTGGTGTGTACCGAGACAACAACATTGAAACATTAACATTTCAACCTCTATTTGTTCTCACGTTTGGTTCTATTACAGGCCATGGACACCCCCTTTGGATTCATAAGTGTTCATTTGAAGCGGCCCCCACTTCCACTTATATAGGTGACCTCCTATTCCGAGCATTCCTGCCTAGCTCAACCATCACGAGGTTTTCAGGAGTCATTAAAAGTCACTTAGGACTTAACCTATACCACATGCAGGCTTATAACACCTCACTTGCTATCTTTAGGGAAGGGTAGATAAGTCATTTTCCAAGGCATCGCCACTAGAAAGACATTATCTTGTCGGTGTTATCACTCGAACTTGTGTAGCTTGGTTGTCCCATTGAACCTAGTTCTTGGGATCTCCAATCATCTAGGTTGGGTATCCACTACACTCATTCATAATGTGGATTTCAATCCCATTCCCTCTAGCAATTTGCACATTTGATCTCGGTTTAACCCTTTGGTTAGCGGATCCGCAAGGTTATCAATTGATTTCTTATAATCAATAGATATTACACCATTTGAGATCAAGTGTCTAACGGTATTATGTCGACGATGTATATGTCTCGACTTACCGTTGTACATATTATTCTGTGCACGACCAATAGCCGCTTGGCTATCACAATGAATCATCACTGACGGCACAGGCTTGTTCCAACACGGAACATCCTCTAGAAAGTGTCGAAGCCACTCCGCTTCTTCAGCTGCTTTATCTAGAGCGATAAACTCCGATTCCATCGTGGAACGAGCTATACAAGTTTGCTTCGTGGACTTCCACGACACTGCCCCCCCACCGATCGTAAATACGTATCCACTTGTGGAGTGGGAGTCATTTAAATCAGAGATCCAATTCGCATCACTGTACCCTTCAAGTACAGGTGAAAAACTTGTATAATGCAAACCCAAGTTAAGAGTATACTTCAAGTATCTCAAAACTCTCACAAGAGCCTTCCAGTGATCACTACTGGGATTGCTCGTGTATCGACTCAATTTGTTTACCGCATATGCAAGATCCGGTCTAGTACAGTTAGTCAAGTACATTAGACTACCAATGACCCTTGCATATTCCTCTTGACCAACAGGGTCACCTTTGTTTTTAACAAAGTGAACATTGAGCTCTAACGGTGTTTTGGCTGGTGAACTATCATAGGCGTTGAATTTCCTTAGCACTTTCTCAACATAATGAGATTGTGATAGGACAATTCCATTAGGTTGCCTTATGATTTTGATTCCAAGAATCACATCAGCCACACCCATTCGTTTGGTATCAACAATCATTTGTTGATTCCTACTCATGATCAACATGTCATCTCCCTCTCTTTGTTTAAATCCTTTCGTCACTAGGCGAGCTTTATACTTATCAACCGAACCATCGGCTTTATACTTTCTTTTAAGGATCCACTTGCATCCTAAGGGCTTACAACCTTTTGGGAGATCGGCCAAAATCCAAGTATGATTTTGCATAATCGACTCAATCTCACTATTAATGGCTTCTTGCCATAGTGAGGCATCGGGTCTAGCTAAGGCATCTTTAATGGTTCGAGGCTCATCATCTAACATATAGGTGATGAAGTCCGGACCAAAACTTTTAGCCACTCTAGCCCTCTGACTACGTCTCAGTTCTTCCTCTATAGGAGTAGAACTAGTAGCCTCTTCATATGTCCTTTTTCTAGACATAGACGGTACATCTTCCATAACTTTGCAAGGATAGACGTGCTCAAAGAATATAGCATTCCTTGACTCTATAGTGGTGCCTTCGGTCACATTTGGATTATCCGACTTGTGCACCAAAATCGATAGGCAGCACTATTCAAAGCATACCCTATAAAGATGCAATCAATTGTCTTAGGTCCAATTGCAACTTGTTTGGGTAGAGGTACTTCGACCTTTGCTAAACAACCCCACACCTTTAGATACTTGTAGGAAGGTTTTCGTCCTTTCCACAACTCATAAGGTGTCTCCTCTTTCCCTTTAAAGAGGTATCTTGTTCGAATCATCTTAATCCGACTACACAATTGATTTTCAGCCTCTTCTTTATAATAATTTTAGAAAGGCATCAACCGCTTCATCTTTACTTTTCAACAAGTAGAGATAACAACATTTGGTGCAACCATAAGAGTAATAAAACACTCTTTCCCACCTCTAGTTTGCACCATTTCGAGATCACACAAATTCGTGTGTATCAACTCTAGAGGTTTAGTGCTTCTCTCGACTGAATTAAACGGCGTTCTTGCCTCAACACAAACTTCACATTTAGTTTGTATATAATTCAACCACTTTTAGTAAATTACTAAACTCTCTATTGCATCAAGATTTACACGTCACAATCTTACATGCCACAAAGAAGAGCACTCAATCAAATAAGAAGAAATAAATTCAACTTTATTGATATTCTTTCTGGCTAGGCGCCGTGCCATTACATTCAAACTTGAGATAACCTCTATCTAGGCACACAAGTCATCATCCTTATCACTATCGGGTTCAACATTGTTGGCATCCATCTTTGCTTTGCCTTTATACTTAGGCTTTTTGCATTGATTCGCCATATGCCCACTTTTGCCACAATTGTAGCAAACACCCTTGAACTTAGGTTCTTGGATCACAATCCCCTTGTTCGACGGGTTAGGTCTTTTCCTTTTCTTTGATGGACCACCACGTTCCATCAAATTGGCCTTGGCATCCATAGCTCTCGGCTTAGGATCCACCTTTCGATTGTCCTCTTCAATACGAAGCTTGACAATCAAATCTTCAAGAGACATAGCCTTTTGCTTATGCTTAAGGTAGCTCTTGAAATCCTTCCACGAAGGAGGCAACTTCTCAATGACCGCAGCCACGTTGAAGGCATCGGGGAGTAACATCCCCTCGGCGTGAACATTGTGCAAAATGAGTTGAAACTCTTGCACTTGTTCCACCACCGAACGACCGTCAACCATACGGTATGACAGGTACTTGGCCACGGCGTACTTCTTAGTACCCGCGTCCTCCGTCTTGTATTTCTTTTCTAGTTGTTCCCATAATTCTTTTGCGGTGTTTACATTACAATACACGACGTATAGGGGATCTACTAGACAATTTAATACAAATTTTTGACATAAAAAGTCCCCTTGACACCAATTATCAAAAGCTATTCTCTTGTCTTGATTGGCCTCATCATCGGCAAGCTCCGGCTTGTCTTCCTTCAAGTAGGCCGCTAATCCAAGAGTTGTAAGGTAGAAAAACATCTTTTGTTGCCAAGTCTTGAAGTCCACGCCTCCAAACTTGAAGGGCTTTTCGGCATGGGCATTAGGAGGGAGCTAGGACCATTGTTGGAGTTGCTTCCACCACCACCATTGAGAGTGTGATCAGCCATCCTTGATCTTGAGAAGTAGTAATATTTGTCTTGCGATTGTTAGTTACAAGATCTGTGGAGAATAACTGAAAACACTGCAAATTATTATATCTAGTACAGCAGGTTTTTACAACTATATCTGCAGGTACTGCTAGTACGAGAATAATTAAATAAAATGAAATAACAATATTAAATAAATAAAAAGAAGTGCAAAAGCACAACCGAGTCGAGGAAGCCCTCTTCCCGCAAGACAAATACGCCGACGTAGTGCTCGTCTAATGGCAGTTTGTCCCCAAAGGTAAAACGGCTTCGTCCTTTACGAGGCAGCACCGCAAGTCGCAAAGGCTCCGGCGAACTGAACAGAGGCAAAACTGAGTTGCCGAAGAAGAACAAAAAAGATGCAGCAATATGATGGAAAAGTTGCAGTATCTCTGGCTACGAGAGTTGTCTAATGTTTGGGGAACCGGGGAACAAGAGACAACACAATGCAAGTGTATTTATAGGCAATTTCCACTAGGGGGAGCATGTCTCTCCATCAATGCTGGAGACGTTACGGTTTTGTAACCGACGAGCCATTCAAGACTCTTCATGGTGAGGTGTTAAATGTGGTGTAACTCCCACATTCAAATGATGCAACATGTCGTTGCACTTTTGTGTAATTCAACATGTGCAAAATGTGCACATTCAATTGCAACACATGAAATGTGGTGTAACTCCCACATTCAAATTGCAACACATGTTTTCAAATTGCAACACTACACACCTCAAAATATAGATTAATTACATTAATCTATCATTGTGGGACACTTCACTTATTACATCTCACTTGTGTAATAACCCACCAACCGTATCACTTCGTGGACTCATTTCTCACTCACCGGAATTCGGATTTGAGAAAACAAATATACCACGATCATCTACTCTTCGCATAGATTATGTTGGTAATATTTAATTACGACGAAATTAAATATTTCACATCGAGAATTTATTACAAAGTACCCGAATTACCAACAATATGTTCTTAACATAATAATTGAAAGGGTTAAATTGGCCCTTATCCATTTAATTAATCATTATACCAAACTAAGAGAAGAACAACACATTATTATAAAACCTAATACTTCCAAATCTCTAGGATCCACCTTTAAAAGAACAAAATACCTCTAGTTTGTCCTCCTTAGCTTCCTTAGCTTTGTGGTTCTCAGGAAGAATATTCTTCTATCAAATGAATGCACTCTCCCAGACTTCAAGTGCAACTTCTATACAAGATAGTAAATCCAACAAAATTAGAATGAGACACTTATAGGCATATTTGGAATTGTACTAAGTATCAAACTATTCTCCTGTCACAAAGAAACCAAAACAACTTCAAATATTAATGAATCTGTTTTTTGGCCTATAAAAAATTGTTAACTTCTCCCTTCTGTTTAATGTTTCCACTAGCTAGGTTCAATCAAATAATATTTATGTTTCCAGCTTAAATGAAATCTTGGTAATTAATGCAAAATCATTTCAACAACTGGAAAAACTAACTATCATGATTATGCAAGATAAAAATCAGTTTTTCAATTAAGAGCATAACGATATACCTTCAGGTAGCAGCAATATTGGGAGGGGAGGGGGAAATAAAAAGAAAAATTGAGTTATCCGGTTGGAAGGCAATATTAATATGAAAGACAATAATATTCAGATTACTAACAACTTAGGTCTCACTGCAAATACATGATATTAACAACATAAAAGCAAATACTTGCAGGCAAGACAATAAAATGTTACAATGAATAGTTGAAACATTAAGGTAGTATACTTTTAAGTTTCCAATTTAGTGAGGGCATCTAACCACAATTAAAACAACATCTCCAAAAGTTCTTACTAGAAACAGGACCTCCCTCCTACAACTTTATAATTTCTCCACCAAAAAATTGAGGATTGTACAAGTACAACAAAACTTCCAGAGTAAGGGGACAATTCAATGAATTTGGTCTGTAACAAGTGGGTGTTTAGAATGAAGAGCAAAGCACATTGTTTTTCTAAATGATTAATTTTTTTATTACAATTTTCCCTTAAAAACTAAAACCAAATATGAATTTTTAGAAAATAACCTCTGAAAAAAGGGAGAGAAAAATGGAATATCGAAAAGAGCACAAAAGTCCAAAATAATCTCGATCTTGATTATTGAATGCTAAATCAATTCTAATCTGAAATATGCATAGATATTTAAACAAATACACAAAATTACTTCCCATTTGATTTTTACAAGAGGCGAATTAAGACAGAGGGACAACGATAGCCGACAATAACATAAAACGTCGATAGAAATTTCACAAAAAAAAACTCATACACAGACACTTACTTGTGATACACAGAAAAATCTCCAAGAAACGATATCTCAATAACAAGACCCCGCAGCCACGCCGATAGATTTGAAACCACCCAAACAAAATAATTACAAAAATTAATTCGCAGCTATTGATTCCAAGAAAGAAAATAGATTTTTTTCACCTAAATTCAATAGATGGACATTTTCTGATGTAGGATTGAAGCCGGGATAGAGCACGGTTGATTTTTGTGAAAAAAAGGGACTCACGGTTGATTTTGGTTAAGAAAAGGGGCAATATACTTTAAATTGATAAAGTATATTTTCCTAACACTAAAATTAGGGGAGAATATCTTTATGTATCTTTTTAATTGATAAAATATTTTTTTCCTAACACTAAATCTTTGTTGTGCCAAAACTAAAGGGGGGGAAATAAAATTCTTCCCGCTTTTCTAATATTATTTTAGATAGTATTTTCCTGACATTTTTTATTTGTTGTTGGGTAAAAAATTTAGAAAATCTAATTTTATTTTTTAATGAAAAAAATATTTATAGATTACATAATTTTATTTTTTCCTGACACCTGTTATTTTATATATAATATTACAACATTTTTTCAAGCATGTTAGGAAAGGGGTGTCACCAAAAGTAAAATTTCTAGTAGTGAACCCAACATCCAACGTTGCCCCAACTATATGTACGACTATCGTCGTCTTCAATGAGAGCACGAACAACATGACAATAAATGTTGTTCTGTGCCGTGTCAAGGAACAAGAATCCACTCAAAACATAGACCACAAGGCAACAAGCTCTCTTCCAGTTCCTAGACTCATCAGCATCAGGCGTTGGTTGTGATCGGATGTGATCCTCTATTGATCTTAAATATAATCGATTATTGTCTAGTTTTGGGACCACACCTAAATGATGAGAAATATAATCATGCCAACACTCTTGTGGCGGACCATCCCTACCGGTGATTGCATTACCATCTGTGATAATGCCAAATAGTATCTCCACGTCCTGAAGGGTGATAGTTGCCTCACCAAAATTAAAATAAAAGATGTACGTTTCTGGTCGCCACCTTTCAATCAATGCATGTATCAAGGGCCAATCCAATTGAATATTGCCTAATCACATAATTTTATTGAACCCCCTTTCTTCAAGAATGGACCACATAGGTTTGTCACCCT
Organism: Plectranthus barbatus; assembly: GCA_026898455.1. NCBI lineage: Eukaryota > Viridiplantae > Streptophyta > Magnoliopsida > Lamiales > Lamiaceae > Plectranthus > Plectranthus barbatus. The sequence continues at coordinate 306,112 of JAPKLW010000252.1, read as the reverse complement.
CAACCAATGGTACAAGCTCACACCAGAGCTTGGTGTCAGCCCTTCTGCATGCGATGGGTGTCATGGCCCATTCATCACCATGAAAAATCCCAGACGATCTATGCTTCGCTTGTAAATGCAAAAGACTACCCCGAAGAGGCCCTTGGTTGACCTTATTGCATTCCCTTTAAGGAAGATTCACTCATATTCCTCTGCAAACACCAGCAATTTCCTCAAATTACACCAATCACTAGTGAAGCTTACAACAGCTAAATGAAAGGTTCAATACCAAGTCTACACCTAAACAATACCAAGTCTACACCTAAACAAGGTTTAATATCTCTAGAAGGAATCAGGAAGTCATTTAAGCTTTCACCTAACAAATCACAAAATAACTACCACCTAGGCGATGACGGTGAAGGAGACGGAGGCGGCGACAATAAGAAAACGGGGGAAGTTGAAGTACCGACGAAAGACGTTGAAGCAGGGACGACGGATGGCGGAATTTGAAGCAGCGACGGCGGACCGACATGCAACAGATGGCAGTCGACGTAGGGATTTTGTAGATTTAAGATTAAAATTTGGTAGAGGGATGAAAGAGCAGCAGGGGAAAATTAGAATTTGGGGAAAAGTAGTATTTAGGGATTTAGTTTCTTGTTTTGTAGATTTAAGATTTAACCATGTTTATTTATTTAATTTTAAATACAATATATACATATATATATATATAATCATAATAAAAATAACAACAATAATAATATACTTTTTATCTATAGTAATGATATGATTCTTTCAAATTAAGATATAACTACAATATGTGTATTTATTATCTATAGTAATATTATAATTCTTTCATATCTAGAGATAACTACTACTATAATAATAATATAGTTATATGGTAGAGATATGATTTTTAAAAATTAAGATATAACTACAATCAGTATACTTATTATCTATAGTAATGTTATAATTCTTTCATATCTAGAGATAACTACTACTATAATAATAATATAGTTATATAGTAATGATATGATCGTTTCAAATTAAGATATAACTACAATATGTATACTTATTATCTATAGTAATATTATAATTCTTTCATATCTATAGATAACTACTACTATAATAACAATATAGTTATATAGTAATGATATGATTCTTTCAAATTAAGATATATCTAGAGATATGATTCTTTCATAATTGCAGGACCATAAATAATTTAATTTTGAATTGCAGACCCATTAGCATTATTTCTAAAAGAAAATTGAATTTCAGGCCCAGTGAATTGCAGGCCCAGTGTTAAAATTTTGAATTGAATGCCCATTTTAAATTTGTTTTCGTACTATAATTATAAATCTAAATTGATAGTATACTTAAATAAATAAAATTGTTCATGCATTTGGATGATTGCAAAAAGACAAAAATCAATTTGAGTGGAGATTTTTGCTTTCACATGAATATTGAAACTTTGCTTTTAAGTTTTGCAGTCTGAATTTTTGCAGACTAATAAGAGTTTTGTTGCTTTCACTTAATTTTACATGCTGAATTTTTGCAGCCTTCACGTGAATTTATTTGCAGCCTTCGTAGAAATGATTCATATTCATCACCAAAATTCAGCTCTCTATTTTCCATCACCTAAATTCACTCTCTCTTTTTTTCATCGTCCAATTCTCTCTTTTCCTTCACCTAAATTCTCTCTCTCTCTCTCTCTCTCTCTCTCTTTTCATCACCCAATTCTCTCTTTTTCATCACCTAAATTCTCTTTTTTTTTTCATCACCCATTTGTAGGATTCGAGTCTACGGCCAACAACATGAGTTGTTATTTAATTCGCAGGACCGTTCTTAGGTTATCAAGAATAAATTCAATTAAATAAACCATGCCACCCTATTCATGCTTTTTTTTAATATGTATATTTTTTTTAATATGTATATTTTTTTAAAACGTCTGAAGATTGATAGTGTCATCTAGCAAAGTGGTAGCGCGCTTAGCATGCGCACGAGAGGTATCGAGTTCGAAACCTCGCCAGCGCAAGTTCACAAAATTTCTTGGTTGGACTGCCCTGGTTCAGGATGTTTGAAAACCGGTTCATAAAAAATTGAAATTTTATTTTTTGAAGGAAATAAATTCGCGACGGATTTGCAACTTGCGACGATTTAGCGACCATCACAAAATTTAGCTACCACACTCAATTTTCCGTCGCCAACTTTTTAGCGACTAATGTTTTTGCGACGATTAAAATCCGTCGCAAAACAACAATTTGCGACGGATTTTTTGGTCGCAAATTGGCAATTTTTTTGTTGTGTATATATATATTCTGAAATCCGAATTTCGATGAGAGAGAAATTGAACCACAAATTGACATATTATAGTGTATGAGATAATTAAACATGTGTTTAATGTTCCAAATTGATGTTTAATACAAGTTGAGACTTGTATGTGTGTAACAATAAGTGTAAATTGTTGGTATATATTAGTGTTAACATGGACTAGTTGTTAAGTTTGTCGGATGTTAAACAAACATCAAGATTAACATTTATTTTGTGCATGCACACGTAGTTGACTCAGCCAACGTGACAGTTACAATATGTGGGGACAAGAATATTATGTGCTCGATAATTTGCGATATAAATTATATTTGTCGTAATAATTATGTTGGTTTTTAACCAACGTGATAATGATGTTGGTTTTGTAATTGACAAGACAATGATGATGTTGTAACATAGGTAGCTTAAGTTGATGTTAGTTTTGTCGATGGACAGATTGTACATGTTTTCGTGTTGGTTGGTCTTAGATGAGTTGTTTTGTTGTTGTACAGGTTCTGTTGAGGTCATGCCGAAATTTTGATTCGTGGTATTTACAAATGATTGTAAATAATATAAATGTGAATGTAAAACTATTAATATTTAATGTTAATTAACCAGCTCAAAGGTGGGCTAATTAATGATTTTAATTCAATTTTTAAAATTTAATTTAATATTTAAATTGATAAATATAATTGATTCGGTTTGACTTTCAAAATGGTAAAAAAATGGATGTAATTCGGTAATTTAACTACCGAATTGACTATTGTATCTAAAAAAATTTAATAAGTAATTTTTAGTGTCTACTTGTCTAGCTTTAGGGTTATATAGTTATTTAACTACCCAATATATAATATATATATATGGACAAACATCATGTCGATATTTGATTGTCATGTTAGGGGTATATAAATATAATTATCTATGTACTAATAGGGATTTTCGACCCTATTCAGTGAATAATGATATTCATTTCGATTCATTCGAGAAAATGGCTCACCAATCATCGACTGTCGAAAAAAGTTGCAGTGAAATAATAAAATTCAAGTAGCTGATACTGTAAATACTAAATAATGCTAAAATGTTGTTTAATTTGTAACGAGATATATATATTTTTTTCAATTCGTATTAGAGTCGTTGATATTTAATGAGTTACCACTTGCCACCATAAAATATGTTCTACATATTACTCACAAGTATTGGGCTGATCTCAAATTTTAAAAATAAGTCAACACAAATTGTTGGAGTAGTCTCAATATAACTCGAGGAAGTAGTTCGAGTGAGTCGAGAAGACTAGTCCGGTAAAGTGGGTCGAGCCCGTGTAGGTCAAGAAACTCGATAAACTGTTCGAGATGGATAGGTATGGAAAAGATATGGTATATATCTTGTTTCCTTACTGAACAAGATTTATCCTAATCAGGATTTGGATAGGAATAAATTTATTTTAGATAGATTTATGTTTCGATATATCTTACCATATCTATGTTTTATATTCATTATGTATTTAGGAATATCTCCCTATATATACCCCTGCTCCCCACCAATTGTAATTTGTCACATACTTTGTATTTTCTTCACCATAATAATATCATCATCGAGGAGGCTTGAAGAGTGGACGTAGAGCATAGCTCGAACCACTATAAATTATTGTGTTCTTTATTTTCTTTTAGTTATTTGTGTCTGCAATTGCTTCAATTCACAACAAATTGGTGCGGTGAACGTGGAGGAGGAAGGATTGCGATGGGTTCAGCCAAGTTCGAGGTGGAGCGCTTCACAGGATCGAATGATTTCGGTTTGTGGAAGTTGAAGATGCAAGCGTTGTTTGTGCAACAAGGCTTGGATGGTGCCTTGAAGGGAGAGGCTAAGTTACCTGACACGATGACGGAGCAACAGAAGAAAGATACACTGGCGAAGGCGCACAGTGCGCTGATTCTGAGTCTCGGAGATACGGTGTTGAGGAATGTGTCGAAGGAGAAAACGGCAGCGGCAGTATGGACCAAACTGGAATCCTTATATATGAAGAAGTCCCTGGCGAATCGGCTCTATCTTAAACAATCGTTGTATTCGTTTAAGATGCAAGAGGGAAGACCGATCAACAAGCAGCTCGACGAGTTCAATAAGTTGATCCTCGATCTGGCAAATATCGATGTGGCGATAGGAGATGAGGATCAGGCATTGATGTTGTTGAATGCGCCGCCAAAGAGTTATTCGAACTTCAAGGAAGCCTTAATGTATGGAAAAGAGTCATTGACCATGGATGAGGTTCAGTCTGCTCTAAGTTCGAAGGAGTTAAATGAGAAGAATGAGGAGCGAGAGAACTATCATGGAGAAGGCTTGGTGGCTAGGGCGGCTCGAGGAAGACCGGAGATGAGGAACTACAATAGGGGAAGTTCGAGGTCAAGGACGAGGCCAAAGCCAAGATCACAGCCAAAGGTCAAGTGCTTTCTCTGCCAAAAAAAGGGACATATCAAAAGAGATTGTCCGGAGAGGTAGACAAAGCAGGAGCAGAAGCAGCAAGCGGATGTAGCCGTTGCTGAGCAGGAATATGACTCTGGAGAGGCATTAGTGATTTTGAATGAGCGCTCGGAGAGGGAATGGATATTTGTAATACCTTGAGTTTTCTAATATATATATATATATATATACATATATATATATATATATACGTAATTTAATTATTTAAAGTAAGAATCTTCATGTTAATTAGTTAGACTGAATTATTATTGTTTGGCATCCCTACTTTTATTTTCCACTTGGTAGTAAGATTTCATGAGCTAATTTAGAAGGGGTGTGGTTGATTGCTATGTTGTAGGGTTTCACTTAAATGTTTAAAATTTAAATTATTTTCTTAAATTCTAATTTTTGGGTGGAATTTTCACCACCACATTATCCACCAAACCCCTTTTTTTTAGAAGAGAGAGAATTTCAATACTTCAAACCCATTTTCTCTTCGTAACTTGGTGGAGAGGGAGCATGGCTTGGTAGAGAGGGAGAAAGGCTTAGGAAGGAAGAGTTCACCTTATTGTTATTCAAAATTAAGCAAAGGGATAGCAAGAATTTCTCAAAGGTATCATCTACTTTTGATTCACTGTAACTCTCTATTTTGTGTATTGTTGGAATCGAATTTATAGTGCTAGGTGGAAAAATAAGAATTGGATTCATGATTTTGAAGTTGAGTTAGTTTCTTGTTGCTAAGGAAGATTTTATATATACAAATGGGTTGTAGATAAATGTTAGCTTTTGTTTTGCTTTTGGGTTTTGGGAGATCTCTTGTTTGAAATAAGAGAAGGGTGTTTGATGTTGTTGATTGTTGAGTTATTATTCTAGTTTGACCTATCGGCTGTAGCAGGAAAAAAAAAA
>JAPKLW010000252.1:268623-280472 GCA_026898455.1 Plectranthus barbatus | reverse complement strand
AAACATGGTGAGATTTATAAAAGTAAAACCCATGTGTTATCCCTGTATTGTGATATGACAATTTTAAATCTATACGTGTATTTGGCATGTGTCCACTGGGTACAATGTACTCAGCCCTGTATATATTTCTAAATATGCAGGTTAAGCAGGAGACAGGAGTGGTGAAGTGCTAAGCTGTACATAACTTTTGAACTCTAAAGAGCCCGGGATTATATATCTTCATATATATAATCCATCTACGCTTATTTCGCTGCAAATATTCTGAACTCCTTTAATTCCCAACTTTGGTTTGTAATGCAAATTATGAAAATCCTGTTTTGTTTTTGTGCTTAACGAGCCAGACTCGAATGCTTTTGCCAACTCCTTCATTTCAGACAGGATTATCTAGCTCTCATGCTTTTCTTTATTGTGATTATTTACCTCTTTCCTACTACATTTTTGTTCATTGTGCCATTATCATCTCCGATGTCACGTCCCCGACTTTGGGAATTTCTCGGGGCGTGACAATATTGGATCCAGGTTGTACATTCCACATGACACCTAATAAGTCATGGCTCGAAGGGTTCGAGGAGCAGGAGAACTCGAGTGTTCTTCTGGGTAACAATAAACCATGCAAGGTGATTGGAATGGGTTCGGTGAGGATTAAGATGCACGGTAATACAGAAAGAGTACTTCGAGGTGTAAGGTATGTTCCGGAGCTTAAGTGAAATTTGATCTGTTTGGGGATGCTCGACGAACTGGGTTACACGATCAAGATGGAAGCTGGGACTTTGAAGGTGTGAAAAGGATCCCTGGTCTTGATGAAAGGAGCTCGAAAAAATGGAATATACACTCTGATGGGGAGCACGGTGATCGGGGAGGCTTCGATAATGACGGTTAACAAGTCAGTACTGTGGCACAGGCAACTCGGTCACGTTAGTGAGAGGGGGCTGCAGGAGTTATCGAAACAAGATCTGTTGCTCGGGGATAATATCAGAGAGTTAGATTTCTGTGAGAATTGTATCTATGGGAAATCTGACCGGTTAAAGTTCGGAGTAGGTCGACAGAGAGCTCGAGGAACTCTGAACTACATCCACTCAGATCTTTGGGACCTTCCAGGGTCAATTCAAATGGAGGAGCGAGGTACTTCATGAGCCTCATAGATGATCACTCAAGGAAGGTGTGAGTCTACATCTTGAAGAATAAGAGTGATGCTTTGGAGACCTTTAAGAAGTGGAAAGTGTTGATCGAAAATCAGACTGGAAGGAAGGTAAAGAGGCTGCAAACTGACAATGGCCTTGAGTATTGCTCGAAGGAGTTCGAGAGGTATTGTTCGAAGCACGGTATTGCGAGGCACAAGACAGTGGCTGGAATACCTCAGCAAAATGGATTGGTGGAGAGGTATAGTCGGACGTCGCTGGAAAGAACGAGGTGCATGCTGTTCTATGCAAAGTTACCCAAGTCGTTCTGGGCAGAAGCAGTGACTACTACAGCTTATTTGATCAACCGGTGTCCCTCGACTGCACTAGGTTTCAAGACACCGGAAGAAATATGGTTTGGTCATCCTCCGGATTTTAGCAACCTCAAAGCTTTTGGTTGCGTGGCTTATGCGAACATCAAAGGAGATAAGCATGGGAGGAGGGCATTGAAATGCATATTCATTGGGTACTGCGAAGGTGTGAAAGGGTACAAGTTATGGTGTCTCGAGACAGTTGTAAGAAAGTGCATCATTAGCAGGGATGTGACGTTCAAGGAGGAGCTGGTAGGAGAACTAGATAAAGGGGCCGAGGAACGGGAAAATATCCTTGAGAAACAAGGTGGTGCTTCGGAGGAACAGTCTGACAAGGTCGAAGGAAATAGATCAGTTGCTGAGATTGAGGTGGAGCCAACTAGTGGGTCGAAGAGAGTGCCTCAGGTGGATGGCGAGATCGAGGTGGTTCGAGGGTCAGGTGCGCTTCAAGATTATAATCTCACGAGAGATAGGGATCGAAGGCAGAGAAGACCTCCCACTCGATTCGGATATGCTGATGTGGTAGCATATGCCTTTGTTATGGCGGAAGAGGTAGAGCTGGATGATGCCATGACACCTTGAAGGAGAGGCTCATATGGTTCGATGCCATGAAGGAGGAGATGGACTCCTTGAAGAAGAATAACACCTGGGAGTTGGTGGATAAGCCGGGGGAGAAGCAATCGATAGTTAGTTGTAAGTGGATCTTCAAAAGGAAACTAGAGGTTTATGGGGTTAGATTCAAGGCTAGACTAGTTGCTCGAGGCTTCACACAACGGGAAGGTATGGATTATGGAGAGGTGTTTGCGCCGGTGGTGAAACAAAGGTCTGTAAGGCTGATATTGTCGTTGGTTGCTCGGTACGATATGAAGTTGGAGCAACTGGATGTGAAGACCGTATTTATGTACGGAGAGCTGGAAGAAAGGATCCTTATGACGCAACTCGAGGGCTTCAAGGAAGCTGGTAGCGGGGAGAAGGTGTGTCTTCTCAAGACACTACTACAAAAAAGCTAATAGACAACGCGGAAATCGCGTAGTCTATTTAAAATTTCCGCGTTGTCTATTTAAGTGTAGTCTATTGATGGACGCTAATAGACAACTCGGAAATCCGCGTCGTCTATTGACATATAGACAACGCGGAGATCCGCGTCGTCTATATGTTAATAGACAACGCGGATGTCCGCGTTGTCTATTAACCTACAACGCTGATGTCCGCGTCGTCTATTGCTTTTTTTTGTTTTTTTTTTTGTTTAATTTCAAAAATCCTGTAAAAATGATAAAATAATTTTTATAATGTAAAAAACAATTAAAAACAATAGAAAATGACAATTTAATAATTTTCACAATTAAATTAAATCTCAAAATTACACATGTTTTGAAATAATGTAGTGTTAAAACTAACTACAACTAGTATACAAAGTAATCTAAGTACATCATAAATCTTCTTCACATATGCCTCAAACTAATCCGTGATCCAAAGCTTGCTCGTCAGGTATTCTGAAATGGGACTGCATGAAATCAAGAAGTCATTACTAATAGCACAACACATTGAAATTGGAATCCTAAACCAATAAGAACACGACAACCACAAACCGCAAATATGAAATCAATAACCATTACTAATTCACAGTCACATAACCATAACAATAACCATGAAATCAATAACCATAACAATAACCATGAAATCAATAACCATTACAATTACAAGAAAACCCAAAAGAAGGGCGGGCGTAATGTACGACATTTGGCTCCTCCCGGAGCAAATATCGCACCTGAAACAGAAAGTTTAAGTGGAAATATGTAGATGAGTTCTGACAACACACAGGATTTACTTGAACATAGGAGAATTTATGTGGTTCGCAGTTAAGATTCATGAAAGCATCAGTCATGTATTATTCAGATATAAATATTGCACATACCTCCCTTAAAATCTCTGAAGGAAATCCAGTGGCTTGAAATGAGATGAACAGTTGTGGCACATTTCCTCCCTAGGCAAGTTAGTACAGCAAATCAATACATCTTTATTGAAAAATGATTCAGCAAATAAGAAAATAGAAAACACAGGAAAGTAGCTACAGATTCTCCAATATTAAGCAATAAGTTTTGAATGCCTTTTGCATATCCTCTCCAGCTCTCCCACTTCTTGATCCTATGCATTTTCTCAAGAAAAAACTAACACTACCCAAGGGCAAGTTTATTGTATAGGCAAATTAATGAAATACTTATGACAGCAGATACAAAGGTTATAGGTTTTCATTCACCAAAATTGAAAGAGAAATATCTATAAGATGCAAGCTGATCAAAACCAAATTAAAAAAATAATTTATTTATAGTTATTTTCCCCATTTAATAAAAACTAATGATTTTCTACAGCGACCATTAATATAGGCATCTGCGTTAACTTCAAAACTGCTGAACTCAGAAAATGAAAAAAAAAAAAAGAACATTCAGTACCCCAAATCGCTAGTAATAAACATTACTGATCAAGATTCACTAGGATGCCTCAAATTTGAATCAATCAAGCACTTATCTAACACAATAAAAACAATGCTGTATCACTAACTTCTAATAAATATTCCAGCTCCTGTAATAACAACGTAGAAGTGTGAACCACAACAATCAGGCAACGGATGTGACCAGATTTTCATTCCTAAATGACAAAAGGTAATGTAATGCAAAAATCTACTAGGCCATCAAAAGCTTCAATAAGCTGGGCAGGCACACATTAAATTAGGGGATAACAGGCCTTTAGAATATTTCCAAACAAATGAAACTCCTTATCAATAGTAGACAGAATATAGGTATGTCTTCAAAAGCATAAACTCCTAAACAAAAAAGTTGGAAAGATATAGTTCGAAGCAAACCTTGGTGAGAGTTTTCTGAAAGCAATTTTTGAGTTCGTCCATAGGAAACTTGTCTGCTTCATTCTTCTTCTTCTTCTTCGTGGCTGGGGTTGGAGCTCCAGACAATGGCAGCTTATCATCAGAAATCATTACAGTTGGCATTGTAGAGTACCACTGGAAAAAGGGTTAAGGACATTGTCAATAGCTCGATAGAGTTGTGCAAACACGATGCAAACTAAAGCAGGATGAAATGCCACAGGCACTCTAGAATCTTCATTCGAAAATATCAAACATGTTTTCTACAATACTAAGATGAATAAGGTTAAATAATATAGGCCAAAGTGAAATTCATAAATAAGTAGTCAAAGTTAAAAAGCCATGGACATAAAATTATGGAAGCTCTGATACTTGAGGAATGAATTTGGCATTATTCAACAGCAAGCACAAAGTCATACACGGTCAGATAAACTAACATCTACATCTAATGAAATGAAAAACAGAGTTTTCAAAAGCAACACCCAAAAAAGGGCAAATAAACAGAAATCAATTTCTCATGTACGCAATTCATAAGCATTCTTACAGTGTAAATACTAAAAACTCCTACAAACTCTCTTCTTCTTCTTTTTTTTTTTTCCCACAGCTATTATAATGAATAAACTCCTTGATAAGAAAGCACTACATTCAAATAAGTCTCAGCATAATGCGCAACAAAATAAACTATCTACTGTCAACCAAAGCAACACTGTTATGAACAAATTCACACTAAACATGAACAAATACAACTCTAAAGCTAGAAAATCGCCAATAAAATGTCAACAATGTGACCAGAATTCTACAAATCCTTAATAATTCTTAAAATGCATTTGAAATCAGAAATTTAAGTATTGAAATCAGAAATTGAAATACTTAACACAATGCATTTGAGATCTGCAACTTTATTGTCAACTGGGGGAAGACTTGAAGGAGCTGCGGCCGGAGATGGAACCAGCAGCGGCAGGCGATGAGAGTTCCGGCCGGACTCGCAGCACGTGCAGAGAATGCAGGCGACTCATACGGACTCAAAGCCAATGCAGGCGACGCCGATGAGGAATCTGACGATCACAACGCAGGAATCTGACGGGCTCGCCGCGCAGAGCCTCGAATCTTACGGGCTCGGCGGCAGCGCGCAAGGGAAGATAGAGGAAGAGGTGTCGACGAAGCCGAGAGAGGAAGAGAGATCTGGCAGGACTCGCGGCAGGCGATGTGAGTCGATGAATCAATGGGCTCGATCGTTTGGCGGTAGGGTTAAGAGAGGAAAGCAGACGATTGAACAATGACGAGATAGGGCATTCGTTAAAATTGATAAAATAGAGACGATGCAAAAGTTGATAAAACAGAGACGACGCGGGCACTGGCGTCGTATATATGGACATAGACGACGCGTTTCACCCGCGTCGTCTATATGCATATAGACTACGCAGTTGCCTGCGTTGTCTATTAGCGGACGTTTTTTTCTCTACACAAATATGTTTACGCGTCTTCTATTTGGATATAGACAACGCGAATGAATATTCGCGTTGTCTATATCGCGTAGTCTATTTCCACTTTTCTTGTAGTGAGAAGTCATTGTATGGATTGAAGCAGTCTCCAAGGCAGTGGAATAGGCGGTTCGACAAGTTTATGGTTCAGCAGGACTTTGTTCGATGCAAACACGACCCATCTGTATATTTTCGAGGTGAAAATAGGGAGACTCGAATTTATCTACTGTTGTACGTAGATGATATGCTGATAGCAAGTCGAGATAAGCAAGGGATAGCCGAACTGAAGGAAGCTCTGAGTCAGGAGTTCGAGATGAAGGATCTCGGTTGTGCTCGAAAAATCTTGGGTATGGAAATAGTTCGAGACGGGGCTCGAAGAAGACTCACATTATCTCAAGAGGGATACTTGATGAAAGTTCTTGAGAAGCATGGAATGAAGGATGTAAAGCCTGTGCTCACTCCGTTAGCAGCTCATTTCAAGTTGAGTGCTGCTGGGAAACTCGACGAGGAGGAAAGGGAGTTTCTGAGAGGTGTTCCTTATGCGAGCGTTGTCGGTTCGTTGATGTATGTTATGGTCTGTACGAGACCAGATCTTGCTTATGCTTTCAGCATGGTTAGTAGGTTCATGGCCGAACCTAGGAAAGAGCATTGGGCACCTCTGAAGTGGGTCTTTAGGTATGTTCGAGGAACAGTTGAGAAGAGTCTAGTCTTCGAGGATGATGGTGCGAGCTCAAGGCTCCCAGTCGAAGGGTTCGTAGACTCGGATTATGCAGGATGTATGGATACGAGGAAGTCATTGACGGGTTTTGTGTTCACATCCTATGGAACGGCGATTAGTTGGAGAGCAAGTCTGTAGAGGGTTGTTGTCTTATCTTGGACGGAGGCGGAGTACATTGTCTTGACCGAAGCGATTAAGGAAGGTATTTGGTTGCTCGGGTTCATGAACGAACTGGGGATTGATCAAGGAATGATGAAGGTTTCCTGTGATAATCAAGGTGCTTTGCAGTTGGCGAAGAATGATGTTCATCATGAGAGAACTAAGCACATCGATGTGAAGTTCCATTTTATTAGAGATGTGGTGGCAGCCGGAGAGGTTGAGCTGCACATGGTCAATACTCTCGATAATCATGCGGATATGATTACGAAGCCAGTTCCAAGTACTAAATTCGAGTACTGTCTGGAACTGATCAAACTGTTGAAGTCGAACTGAAGAGGAGGTGCCAAGCCGAGGTGATATTGAGCCTAAGGTGGAGAATTGTTGGAGTAGTCTCAATATAACTCGAGGAAGTAGTTCGAGTGGGTCGAGGAGACTAGTCCGGTAAAGTGGGTCGAGCCCGTGTAGGTCGAGGAACTCGATAAGCTGTTCGAGATGAAAAAGATATGGAAAGATATGGTGTATATCTTGTTTCCTTGTTGAACAAGATTTATCCTAATCAGTATTAGATTTGGATAGGAATAAATCTATTTTAGATAGATTTAGGTTTAGATATATCTTACCATATCTAGGTTTTATATTCCTTATGTATTTAGGAATATCTCCCTATATATACCCCTGCTCTCCACCAATTGTAATTTGTCACATACTTTGTATTTTCTTCACCGTAATAATATCATCACCGAGGAGGCTTGAAGAGTGGACGTAGAGCATAGCTCGAACCACTATAAATTATTGTGTTCTTTATTTCTGTTAGTTATTTGTGTCTGCAATTGCTTCAATTCACAGCACAAATGATGCAACATACGTCTCCAATCCAATATATACCATATATAATTAATGAGTGAGGGCAGGTGCAAAACATGTGTGTTTAATATTTTGCAAGAAATCCAGATCATGCATGGGATACATAATAAATAATATCGAGAGAATGATGGCGTACAAACAAAAATAAGTAAAATACTGCTACTAATGGAGAGAAGCCATGGCAAGTGAAGAATGGACGGAGGAGATGCCGGCGGCGACACATCCAACGACTACAAAGGCTGCTGATACGTAGGCCAGGTTGAAGAAATCCTGCATCCCTGGCCATTTGATGTTTCTCGAGTTCAAATCCGCCGTCGCCCCGAACGCTGCTCCCGCTGCCGTTGCTAGCAGGAACACCAACACCTACAAATATAAAATACTGTATAAATGATATTCATCCACGCACCTCACTTAACAACTATATATAATTCATTCATTATAATATTAATATATACCTTGTCTGCGTAGAAGTCGAGTTTAAGGAAGGCGGGGCGATTGATGAGATGCTTCTTCCTCAGCATGAAGTATAATGCAGATGGAAGCTGCAGCACTGTGTATGCTATCCCCACTAATGTCACATAAAACAGGTACCTGATCCAATGTCAAATTTCAAAATTAATTAAGACAAAACATACATATATATATATATATATATTCAGAGAGCTAGAGGGACCTGTAAGAAGGGAAGTCAGAGTAAGTGTAGACGTAGCCATTGCCCATCTTGGCATCGTTGGTGAGGAGAAGCACGAGAGATAGAACAAGAGAAGCCATAGTGGAAAGCCTTGCTGCGAGCGTCGTCACCCGAATCTTCTTACTATCACCACCAACTCCATAATCGTAGTGTGGGTGTGACATTTTTATTAATCCTTCTCTTCTATCAAATTGTGTATGCTGCTGCTGCTGCTGTTGTATACCTTTCTTGATGCTTTTTTTGCTTTACGCTTTATGTGTATATCTATATATATGATGGGTTTTGGAAAATTTCAGATTGGATTAGGGAAGACGTCAAAGTCTTGTTTAAGACGATTTCCGATGCTTTCAATGTTCCAGAATTGAGTTTATTATAAGGGCCTGACTTCTATTTTTTTTTTTTTTTTTGTGAAAATAATAATGTGGAGAAGAAATTGGTAGGTAGATTCGAGGTTGGACTTATACGAGGGGGGTGTGCGTGTCTGCGCCTGTGGCCGAACTAGTCCATTTTGAATTCGTCTTTTTTGTTTTTGTTTTATTTTTAATAAAAAGAAATTTAATAGCAGCAGTCAACAAGCATATTAATTACTTCACCAAATAATTTATCATCTATTCTTTCGTGAACGTTGCTCACGACAATGAAATTTATCATATATATTATATAAGCTATAATAAATCAAATCTAGATTTTACCTACCGGCTCACGAACTAGTCCTATTGACAACGCGTTTCTGATTTTTTTTTTCTTTTTTGAAAGAGTTGATTGCTAAGTTTTGGCACCTTTTACTAGTTTCAGATATATATGTTTATTTTTAATTCTAGTATTTATATAAAAATTGAGAATTGTAATATTTAAGTATAAATTTATTGGGTTAATAATTGACTCTTAAATATTATTTATATATAAATAAAAAATCGCACAATTTAAGTTTTATGTATATAAGGTTTTTAAATTTAATTAATAGCTTCTTGGGCCCAAAACATGTGTTTTATAAAAATTTCAAATTTTGTTGTAATTATTATCTAGATTTTGATTATGAAACTAATAAAAGATTGTATTAAGATATGCAATTAAATGAACCTAATTCTAGAAAGCTTTTCAATGTTGTAGCCTGTTTCTACATTTTTGTCGGACTTGGAAGCAAAGTAAGTAGATGAAAATCAAGAAAAATTATCCATAAAATTAGGAGGCTCTATGGATCCAATTATAAGAGCCAAGAACAATTAAATCAGTAGATTAATAAGACTATGTCCCAATTTTAATCTGCAGAAGCTTCGGATATTTGCCAAAGAAAAAGGAAGCTTGCCCTGGGCTTCATTGAACAAGACAAGATTTCCATGGATTGGTCCCTATCTTATCACTAATAATTTGACAAATAGGTTTGGACAAAAACACTCACAACGTGCTATCCAATCTTGTAGCGTACACAAGATATATGCTAATATATTTCTTAGCATGCTATTGGGTAGGGTGAAAATAGGTCGGGCTACTCGATAGGTCTAACCTATCTCAGGCCAAGCCAAATCGGGCATAAGCAAGGCTCAAGTTTGGGCTCGAGCTTTAAAATATTAAATAGGTTTGTTATTTAAATAATCATATACTATATATTGGTTAAATATATTTATTATTTAACATTACAAATATATTTAGAATTAAGAATTAAGTAATATATTAAATAATTTATTTGTTACCAAATAGTATATTCATATAAATTACTATACATATTTGCTATTGAAATTATATAAATAAAAAATAATTATAAATATATAATAGTCTCAAATAGAATTTTTAATAGGCTAAGAATCTGGTCTATTTAATTAAGAAGGTTAAGATTAGACCTTAGAAAAAGACCTACTTAATTAAAAAGGTTAAGATTAGACCTTAGAAAAAAGACATATTACAAGTTTAGACTGTGAGTCAAAATCAAAAAGGCTTGACCTGATCTATTTTTAACTCCATTGTAAAAGAGAGTCTATTTTGAGATTTCTTATTTAGATATATGAATTTTTTTGAAAAAAAAAAAAAAACAAGTGATATAAAGTATTAGTTAATAATATGTGATATTCATGATTGAACCTAAGACTTTTCCTCTAAATTTGTCCAACGGTGAAATATACAAAAATAAAAATAAAAAAATGGGATGTTCTCATTCCACTATAATCCCACAATGATCAACAAATCATAGCATAAATAGGATACATTTCTAAATAGATTTACGCCCCCATTAAATAGCGTAACACCAATTGTGCATAAACATATTTCGATTCTAATATATAAACCTGCATCCATATAACTTTTTACCCAATTTTTTTTTTTAATAAATGAACATTAATCTTAAACACACACCCAGATGTCTCCCTAGAAGCTCGAAACTATGATCTCTCAGTCACAGGCAATGTGTTTTAACCATACACCCGAGCGAAGGGATTTTTTTTTTTTTTACCCAATTTCACATGCGCATAATGTTGAGCAAATCTCAATCCTAAATAATTGGAGCTGAAAAGGAGAATTAGTTTCTAAAAATACAGATGTAGAATATGGGGGAGTTAAAGACCTTAATAAATATTTAAATTCTATTAATAATGTAAAGTAATAATTAAGATTTTAAAGCCCAAAAAAGGTATTAGTACATTATAAAATGGAGTGATTTTGATACTAATAATTATTTTATGTTACAATAAGATCAATAATTTACAATATTACACATATTTACTTTATATGTTATGCTTAAATTTATTTGTACTTAATCATTATATTATATATAGCATGCATGTTTATTAACAACTATTTTTTTTTTCAAAATTACTGATGTGGTGAATTTAAAAGTTCAGAATCATTCCTATATTGCACAGAGTTTATTTTTAGCATCGAATTTTAACTCTTTTATAAAATATAAGTGTCCATATATTTACTACTCACAAAAAATAAAATATATTCTCTCCGTTTCAATTTATTAGTCTCACTTTCCTTTTTAATTTGTCCCATTTATTAGTCTCATTTCCTAAAATAACAAATTTTTTCACACTCACCAATAAAATATTAATTCCACTACACTCACAAACATTAATTATTGTGCCATTTCGGTTTGAGATTATTAATTTGGGATGGAGTAGTTGTTTTTCACCTTAAGAAAAACCTATATAACTATATTTGCAAGTATTCGATTTTCACAATGTCAAAAGAGTATAATTACGTATTAACATAAGAGATAAATTATGAAATAGCAAATTTAACACTTATGAATACATGTCATAGCCAAAAGTATATATTTCTGACATTTTTTTTTATCAAATTTAGATTATTTTAAAAAATAAAATAAAGTAATGTTTTGTAATACCCCGTATGTAATTAAGCCATTTTGTCGTTTAATCGAAACGATTTGATTGTGAAACGAGGAATTAAGTGTATGATTGAGCTTGAATTATTGTTGTATCTTGATGGAGTTATTAAATTATGGGAAAGTAATAAGGTGGATAGTGATTATGGAAAGTGATATGATTTATCATGAATTAAATGAGAAGGTTATAGTGGGAAATTGTATATTAGAACTATAAAGCATAATTGGAATTATA
>JAPKLW010000252.1:245481-268613 GCA_026898455.1 Plectranthus barbatus | reverse complement strand
AGGAATTATACATATATATTGGAGAATATTATATCATTCCACACCTTGCATTATATTGAGTTAGAGAGAGAGTAAGAGCAAACCCACCCTTTAAACCCCATAATCCCGTCACTTTCCCGACGAGATTTCGGCCAGCACCGGCCACCATTCGACGAGCCACCACCACCAATTCGTAGCTCTCGTTCCCGGCTTCAATTTGATATAAGGTGGCCACCGTGAAGTGAAGCGTGGGCGGAGAAATCTTAGAGAGAAGTAAGGTGGGTGTCCTAATTCAAAATTTAAGATTTACGTTTGAATCTCAATTATTTGGCCTTGAATTCGTATTTTGACGATTTATTCGTGTTCTCCATGTCGTGTAGAGTATTCGGGTAGCTTGAGAAGTGAGTTTCTACCGTCGGAAACCGCCGCCACCGGAGAGAGAGAGAGATTTCCGGTGAACTCCGTTTAACTCTCATTTCTTGCATTTAACCGGTGTTTTAAGGCTAGAATCGGGTTCTAGGTAGCTTAGGGACCTCAAATATGTAATTGCATGTATGATCGGAGGTGTGGAGAGGTATTTCCGGTGAATATTACTTAAACGATCGGGTCTCAAAATGGATTTCTGAGACTAGTGCACTTAGATGACAGTAGGTTGAGTGTGTTTACATTCCTAACTGATCATCGTAACTTGGAAGTCGGCCAACTTCCAGTTACAAAACTGAAACAGATATGATAACATGTAAATAGCACGTGCAAAAAAAAAATATTTTAGATAACATGGTTCTTTTCAACAAAACCCCATGTCTATCTGTGTGAGTTGCATAGCATTTCTCATATATAATGTATGTTTTCGGGCATGTTTCTCATTGGGTATATTAGTACTCAGCCCCTCGTATTATTTCTAAAATACGCAGGTTGAGCAGCAATGATGGGCGAGCAGGGTATAAACTGGCGAAGTGAAGAGTTTTAAAATTCTAGATCCTGAGATATGCATCTTCATATGCATATCTCCGCCACGCTACACACACGCTGCTACACTCTTTGAAAATCCCTTCCCACTTTTGAATGTTAAACAACTTGAATACTATTCTTTGAAATATTTGACTCGAAGTATATTTCTGATGAATGCAGTTATCTTTTCTTTATATTCAAGTCTTCCGCATATTCGTTTAAATGAGTAGATGTTTGACAAAACCTGAAACATTAATGTAACGCGACCTCAGATTGGGAAGGTCAGCTGGGGGCGTTACAGAGGTGGTATCAGAGCTTGAGTTTCGAAAATTCAAACAAATTTTTAAAGTATTTTGAAAACTTCGAGTCTTAGAAATGTTTTGAAGTTAAAAGTCGTGTGAAGTATTCGCTCGTGTTTATACCCTACTCCATCCTGCGCCACCAGAGGTACGTCTTAAAGTTTTAAAATTTAAGTTTTAAAAGTTTCCCTGCTTGCAATCTCAAATCTCAATAAGATTTGAATATTTTGAAAAACATTACGAGTATTTAAAAGTGGTTTGAAAGATTGAAAGGAAACGAGTATTTAGGTGGAATAAGGAGGTTGAATTGCGTTGACTTGGATTAAGTTTGTGTTAAGCAAGAATGCTAACACCTGTTGTTGATGTTGTTGATAAAGTTATTGAAAGTGTTGATTTTGTGAAAACTTTAATTGTGGAAGTTTGAAAATTTGAGGAATGAGAAAGTTTGACGTTTAAAAGATGAAAGTTATGTGTTTATTTGGCACCGGTGAGGTGATCTTTCTTGAAAATGTGAAATGAGTATGAAATCATTGATTGATTATTGAATTAATTGCAAGCAATTTTAAAACCTTGATGTTATGGGCATAGATGTGCTAGTTGAGCTGTAGTGTGGTACATGTTAGTTTGAACTGAGGGATAAATGGACGAATCAAGATTTATGAATTAATTGTGGGCCTTGAAAAGGCATTGACTTGATTGGGGTCGGTTGTTGTGAGATGATGTTGTAAGAGTGGAACGAATAGACAATTGAAATGAACTGAACTTAGAACTTGATTTGGGGTGTAGAAATTGAAAATTTCCTTAGTTGTTGATTTGACTGAGTAGTGAGAGAGTGAGTTGACTTGTAGAAACTACAAGCTAACATGTAGTCGTACAGAATCTACATTGTGAGCCTGTCAGATGTAGTTAGACTTGGTGTAAGATAGTGTATGCGAGGATCCGAAGGAACCTCGGCAGGGTGTGTGGTGTAGTTATTCTATATGACCCCGTACTGACCGTTATTATTTGTTTTGGTGGCAGATGGCTTCTCAGGATCGGATTGTGAGACGTTTCAGGGAGCGCCTTCCTTTCACTGAGGATAACCTCGCGTCAGCTTTGTTGGACTATTTGGCGCTTTGGGAGAGAGTACGCTACCTAGGAGTGACGGATAGGGAGGCAATGGAACTGATGATGAACCTTATGCCGGAGAGATGGACTAACTGGGTGTTGTCTTTGACCCGTTGGCACAGCGATAGTACGACAGGTACAGTTACGAGCTATCGATGTTTTATGGCAGATCTGATTCAGAAAGTGATAGCGAAGGGGAGTCCTTCGCCAGTATCTTCTAGAGGCACACAGGTATCCCGGACCAGGACCTCATCGCCCGAGTGGACTCCAGCTTTGCCACCAGCGCCAGCTGATGCTCAGGTTGCACCTGTGCATGCACCCACTTCGAGACCAGAGTGCGACCAGTACCGAGTACTCCGACCGCAACATACATGCCATTTTTGCCTGGATATCCGCAGGGAGGTACTTATGATCCTTATGCTTTCTGCGATTCTATTGCTTCAGTGCAGTCTCCTACGTTACATCCGGATTTGGCGTTACCATTTGGACATAGTGGACTGCCCGCACCTACCGTACAGCAGCCGCAGCAGGACATGGCAGGGCCCAACAGGGCTAAGTCGGCCCATAATTCAGGATGGGACAGCACGGAGATGTGGCCTAGACCAACTTCGAGCGGACAGCGGGATATGTTTGGTGGTTACGGGACCATCCATGGTTATGGTACGAGCCAGGCGCCGATATGTTTATCTAGCGATACAGAGGGCAGTCGAGGCAGGGGGACAGTCGCTCAGGATAGAGAGAAGGGACCGGTGAAGGCAGAGGATGAGGATGAGGAGGAGGAGGATCCGTCTGAGGGATCCGAGTGAGAGACATTGTGCACATTGTTGTACCAGCTATTTGTATTCACTATTGGACCTTTAATTATTGTTATGGACATGTTTATTTTTGTGATAGACCTTTATTCTGATGATTTATATTAGAACGATGTATGGTGACATTATTTTCAATTATTGAGTAGATGATTTGAGTAAACTGTTGAATGTGGTTGTTAAAGAGCTTTGGTTGGGTATTGAGAATTTTGTTGAGATAATTGTGAGATATTGATCGGTGTTGTTTTGAAGAGAAAATTCATGGAGTATATTGATCAAGGTAGAGGAAGAGGCCGTGGCCGAGGCAGAGGCCGAGGTAGAGATAGAGGTAGAGGCCAGATGGGCCGAGGACGTGGAAGAGCCATTCCACAACCGATACATGAGGAACCACTATGGGAGGATGCCCCATTAAACCAGGAGTATGAGGAGATCGAGATATTGTCCGATGATAAGAACGCTGCAGGGCAGCACAGACCAGTACCACCACCTCAAGGAAATGCACCGGAAATTCCATCAGTCATGTGGGTGGAAACTTTCAGAAAGCAACATCCTCCGACTTTTGATGGGACTGGAGGACCCACAGCTGCAGAAGATTGGATCAGGGAGCTTGAAAAGATTTTCAAGCATATGAGGTGCTCTGATGATGAGAAGATAAACTGTATGTCATATCAATTGAAAGGGAAAGCGGACAAATGGTGGGAGACTTATGTTAAGTCTGTCGCACCAGCAGAAAGTGATAATGAGAGCTAGGAAAGGTTCAAGGAAGCATTCTTTGAGAAGTATGTTCCAAGGCAATATCGGAAAGAGAGGGCAGTAGAATTCTTCCTGTTTGAACAAGGGAAGCTGACTCTGGAGGAGTATGACACCAAGTTCGGTGAGCTACTCTAGATGGCACCGCATCTGGCGGATACACCGCAAAAGATGGCTGAGAAGTTTAGAGACGGACTGTGCGAAGAAATCCGCACACAACTGGCCACCATGAAAGGCTTAACTATCAAGAACTGTTGAGCCATGCCTTGGACATTGAAGCGTCCAAGAACATGAAGAAGATGCCAGAATGGGGAGCACAGGAGGTACAGGCTTCAGCTTCAAATCAGAAGAGGAAGTGGGAAGAGCCACCCAGGCAATTCGTTCAAGGTCAAGGCAGTCAGAAGCGCCACGACCAGGGACGGCAGCAGAACTTCCAGGGAAGACTTGACCAATAGAACTTCCAGAGGCTCAATCCTCACCAGGCTCAGAGGCGAGACCAGGCAGGGCCGCAGAACTGCCAAAAGTTTTGGCAGGAGGCATACAGGAGGTTGCCAAGGAAATGCAGTCAGATGCTTCAACTGCGGAGGGCAAGGTCACTACGCCAACAATTGCCCAACACCGCCAGCACAAGGTGGTAATCGCCAGAACTTCCAAAGACCTGCTAACCAGCAGCTAAGGGCGATTAGGGGACACCGTCAGCCGTGGAGAGGTAACGCTGGGAACAGAGGAGGAGGAAGGCTGGGTAATCAGGCCCCACCCAGGAACCAGGAGGGTAACCCGCAGGGTGGTGATGGACAACAGAGGAGAGCCCGAGCCTATGCCTTGGACGGAAATCAGGATGATGGCAATTTGGCAGGTATGGGATGCATTAATGATATACCTGTTATGGTATTATTTGATACTGGAGCATCGCATACTTTCATTTCATCTGCATGTGTTGAGGCATTAGGACTTAAAGTAGAAAAGAACAGTCAGGACTTGAACGTAGCGATACCTTCAGGAGAAATAACTATTTCTACTTTAGTGTGCCGAGACTTGAAAATCAAGATGAACGAGAGCGATATTCATGTAGTAGAACTAAATGTATTGGACATCCATGACGTAGACATAATCCTAGGAATGGATTGGTTGTCGGAGAACAAGGCGACGATTTTGTGTCATGAGAGGAGAGTGATTATTCCGCAGCAAGGGAATGAGGAAGCATTTGTACACGGATTTAGAAGGAGGCAGAGAGTACCTGTAATCTCTGCAATTCAAGCAACGAAGTTGTTGCGCAAAACGGGAAATCAAGCCTTCTTAGTGTATTTGGAAGGAGAGGAGAAGCCGGAGCTAACAGTGCAAGATGTGTCGATAGTGAGAGAGTTCGAGGATGTATTTTCGAAAGAACTACCAGGATTACCACCAGACAGGCAGGTGGAATTCACTATTGATCTGGAACCGGGTGCGGCACCAATTTCTTAAGCGCCGTACCGCATGGCCCTGAAGGAGTTACAAGAATTGAAGGTCCAGCTACAAGAGCTGTTGGACATGGGGTATATCAGGCCAAGCGTGCCACCATGGGGTGCACCGATTTTGTTTGTGAAGAAGAAGGACGGATCGATGCGTATGTGCATTGATTACCGAGAGCTGAATAAGTTGACACTGAAGAACAGATACCCATTACCAAGGATCGATGATCTATTTGATCAGCTCAAGGGAGCGAAAGTGTTCTCTAAGATTGATCTTCGATCAGGCTACCATCAGTTGAAGATTCGGAAGGAGGATATTCTGAAGACAGCATTCAGGACCAGATACGGTCACTACGAGTTTGTAGTAATGTCGTTTGGACTCACGAATGCTCCTGCAGTGTTCATGGATTTAATGAACCGAGTATTTCATTCATATCTTGAAAATTTCGTGTTGGTGTTTATAGATGATATCTTGATATACTCGAAGAGTGAAGTGGAGCATGAGCAACATCTGAGAACAGTTTTGCAGACCCTAAGATATGAGAAGCTTTATGCTAAGTTTAGCAAGTGTGAGTTCTGGCTGAGGGAAGTGACTTTCTTGGGTCACATTGTATCGGCAAACAGAATCAAAGTGGATCCAGCCAAGATTCAGACAGTGATGGACTGGAAATCACCAACTACGCCGAATGAGATTCGCAGTTTTCTGGGTTTAGCGGGTTATTACAGAAGATTTATCGAGGGCTTCTCGAAGATTGCAAAGCCAATGACTCAGTTACTGCAAAAGAGTGTGAAGTTTGTGTGGACAAATGAGTGTGAGAAGAGTTTTCAGAAGTTGAAACAGTTGCTAACAACCGCACCAGTTTTAGCAGTGCCAGAATCAGATAAGAACTTCGAGGTTTACACCGATGCATCGAAGAATGGACTGGGTTGCGTATTGATGCAGGATGGTAAGGTGATAGCTTATGCGTCAATACAGTTAAGACCGCATGAAATGAACTATCCAACTCATGATTTGGAGTTAGCGGCCGTAATCCTCGCGTTAAAGATTTGGAGACACTATATCTATGGGGTGAAGTGTGCTATATTCACTGATCACAAGAGTTTGAAGTATTTCTTCGAACAGAAGAATCTGAATATGAGACAGAGGAGATGGTTAGAGCTCGTAAATGATTACGATATGACGATAAATTATCACCCAGGAAAGGCAAATTCAGTGGCCGATGCCTTGAGCAGGAAAGGAGAAGCTCAGCTAGGCTGTATGCTTACAAGAGATGATAGCTTAATCAGGGAATTTGAGAGGCTTAGCCTAGAAGTGATATCACCCTCAGAGAGGAAGAGGTGTGATTTAGCGGCTATGGCAATAGTGCCATATTTAAGAGAAAGAATCATCGAGGCACAGAAAGGAGATGCAGAGATCAAAAAGTTGCGTCAGAAGATGAAAGTTAAGCCAGTGGGAGAGTATTTGGAGGCACCTGATCGTGCGTTATTGTTCAGAGACAGAATTTTGGTGCCAACCAATGAAGAGTTAAGGAACGAAATTTTGAGTGAGGCTCATGATATGCCGTATACCGCTCACCCAGGAAGTACTAAAATGTATCAAGATCTGAAAACTAGATACTGGTGGGATGGTATGAAGAAGGATGTAGCCTTATACGTGGAGAAATGTTTGGTCTGTCAACAGGTTAAGATGTTACATCAACGGCCATATGGGAAGTTGCAGCCGTTAGACATTCCGAAGTGGAAATGGGAACATATCACTATGAACTGCGTAACAGAGTTACCGAAATCACAAAAAGGGAATACGGTGATATGGGTTATAGTGGATCGTCTAACGAAGAGTGCTCACTTTTTACCGATTAAGGTAAATTATGGATCAAATAAGCTAGCTCAGATATATGTCCAAGAGATAGTCAGACTGCACGGAGTGCCGAAATCTATCACGCCTGACAGAGATGCAAAGTTTACATCTCGATTCTGGATGAGTTTGCAACAGGAGTTGGGTACTCGCTTGAATTTTAGTACGTCGTTTCATCCACAATCAGATGGTCAATCCGAAAGGACAATTCAAACTCTTGAGGACATGCTGAGAACGGTGGTTTTAGACCAAGAGAGCAGTTGGGAGCCGATTTTGCCTTTGATCGAGTTTGCTTATAATAATAGTTATCAGGCAACAATCGCAATGGCTCCTTATGAGGCCTTATATGGGAAGAAGTGTCGTTCACCTCTTTATTGGGATGAGGTAGGGGAACGGAAAGTGATTGGACCGGACACAATGGGCGAGATGATTGAGATAGTCCGACAAATTCTGGAGAGAATCAGAGAAGCGCAGAGTAGGCAGAAGTCCTATGCCGACTCGAGAAGGGCAGAGTTGTGTTTTGAAGTTGGGGATAAGGTTTTCCTCAAAGTTTCACCCTCCAGAGGAATAGTGCGCTTCGGGGTAAAAGGCAAACTGAGACCGTGCTATGTGGGACCATACTAGATTTTAGAGCGCATTGGTCCAGTGGCGTACAGATTGGCACTACCCCCGAGTATGGGTAATATCCACAACGTATTTCACGTGTCACAGCTGAGGAAGTACGTGTATGATCCTAGACACGTGATACGTCAAGAGGATGTAATTTTAAGTCCGGATTTACAGTATGAAGAACAGCCGGAGGCTATAATAGACCGGAAGATTCAAGAGCTCAAAAATAAGTCAATTCCGCTAGTAAAGGTGCTTTGGAATCACCATGGGCGTGAAGAAGCAACTTGGGAGCTGGAAGACAAGATGAAGGAGAGATATCCTGAACTTTTCGAAGCTTTGTAAATTTCGGGGACGGAATTTTTATTAGGGTGAGAGGATGTAATACCCCGTATGTAATTAAGCCATTTTGTCGTTTAATCGAAACGATTTGATTGTGAAACGAGGAATTAAGTGTATGATTGTGCTTGAATTATTGTTGTATCTTGATGGAGTTATTAAATTATGGGAAAGTAATAAGGTGAATAGTGATTATGGAAAGTGATATGATTTATCATGAATTAAATGAGAAGGTTGTAGTGGGAAATTGTATATTAGAACTATAAAGCATAATTGGAATTATAAGGATATGTATATACATATAGATAAATTGTATATATATTATAATGTGGAAAAAGGAATTATACATATATATTGGAGAATATTATATCATTCCACACCTTACATTATATTGAGTTAGAGAGAGAGTAAGAGCAAACCCACCCTTTAAACCCCATAATCCCGTCACTTTCCCGACGAGATTCCGGCCAGCACCGGCCACCATTCGACGAGCCACCACCACCAATTCGTAGCTCTCGTTCCCGGCTTCAATTTGATATAAGGTGGCCACCGTGAAGTGAAGCGTGGACGGAGAAATCTTAGAGAGAAGTAAGGTGGGTGTCCTAATTCAAATTTTAAGATTTACGTTTGAATCTCGATTATTTGGCCTTGAATCCGTGTTTTGACGATTTATTCGTGTTCTCCATGTCGTGTAGAGCATTCGGGTAGCTTGAGAAGTGAGTTTCTACCGTCGGAAACCGCCGCCGCCGGAGAGAGAGGGAGATTTCCGGTGAGCTCCGTTTAACTCTCATTTCTTGTATTTAACCGGTGTTAAGGCTAGAATCGGGTTCTAGGTAGCTTAGGGACCTCAAAATATGATCGGAGGTGTGGAGAGGTATTTTCGTCGCAATTGCAGGTTTCCGGCGAAGCTCGAGAAGAAGGTGACCTTTGTCGATCGACAGGGATGCTAATCGGGGGATCAAATCGACATAATTGTGTCGATTGACAAAGGTTGTGTCGATCGACACTAAGCTAATCGACAAGGTTGTGTCGAATGGGAAAAGCCTGTGTCGACTGAGGGGTGTGTCGACCGACACAGATCCCTGTCGGTCGATATAGAGGCTTGAGAGAGAGATGCAATTTATGATTTTATCCAGTCTTAGTTCCTTTCGAGTCTTGTTTAATTACGATTAAGATATTATTGTCTTAGATCTTTCGTACTGACCTGAGTATTCCTAATTGATTGTAGGAAATTGAAAGCAAGGACAGTGAGCTCACTAGCAGAAAACATCTATACCTAAAGCCGAATACGAGGTGGGAAACTATTTCAGTATAAAACAAAATGCGTGTTTTCCTCTCCAAAATATGTTAAAACTATTTGTTTTAAATTGAGACTGCTATGCATGTTTTGTGCTATTGTATCTGTCCTCTGTCGATTCCCATCGACAGAGAGTATAACTAATGAGTTTAGAACCAGGTTTCCATAACTGCGCTAGAACTCATTTAGTGAACAAGGTAGAAGCCCCTTTGATATTGTTGGGTGAATTGTCCCCATGTTTTTGTTGGAATGAGGCGGAGTGTCCTCCAGTTGGATCCGGTGAATATTACTTAAACGATCGGGTCTCAAAATGGATTTCTGAGACTAGTGCATGTTGGTCCCGGTTTTTCAGAGTATAAAACGTTACGCAGCGGAAATAATATAAAGTAAACGTTTTCTTGCACTTGCTGGTTAACCAACTGACTGGGACCTGTCAGCTGGTGATTCAAACCTTAGCAAAATTTAGGCCTTGTTTACACAGTTATCAGTTTTCAGAGTATACACCAACACTTGGGTGCTGGGTTTAAAATAAGAACGTAATGCAGAAAACTGATAAAGACAAAGGATTTATAGTGGTTCGATCAACTGATCTACGTCCACTCTCCAGTCGTAGCACTGGAAATTTCACTAAGAGTAATCGGGTACAAGTGTCCTACGATCTATCTCTAGCTGGTGAATGCCTCGTCCACCAGTTCACTAGATCAACCGCTCCCGGCCTTGTCCTTCTTCAACTCTGATCAGCTGGTGGAGTGCGAGCACGTCACTTCAACCTCCACAGCAAGTTGGGTGTTTAGTTCTCCCAAGAACGTAGCTTCTCAATACGGCAAACTGCCCGTGATAACTCGAGTGCTGGCTGGCACAAGAGCTGCTGTGAACTTCCTCGGAAGAGAAAGAGCACCAAAGAGATCAGTAACTTACAAGCTGGAAGCTTGAAGTCTCGTGTTTGATAAATCAACACACGGATAGCCTTTAGAAAGGCCTCTAAAGTGTTTTGCTTGCTTGCAATAAAGTTTCAGACTTTCGGTAGTTGAGCGAGGGAGAAGAGTATTGAATGTCAGGAAGCTAGCTTCTTAAATGTTGGTGGTTCCGACCTATTTATAGACGCGGGATCCCATTCAAATCTTCTAGCCGTTTGGACACATCCGGAAGGATGTCAGACCTCGGATGTCCTTCTGACGGCGGCAGGTATGTTTTTCCGGAAGGAACCATACCTTTGACCGCTTTATCTGACACAGATCTCTTTGTGTCAGAACGGCTCTATTCGTCAGTACGAGGAATCGAGACTGGTGTCTTGTAACTGATGGACTTTAAGGTATCCTCCTTAAAGTCATACTCTGTCAGTTTATTCCTCGACGAATCTTCTTTTTGTCTCTAAGACTCTGGGAGAGAGAATCTGGAATTCTGCTGGTAACATCCGACTGGTAGATCATTCTGGTGATCTTGTGCTGGCAGTCTCTGCTGGTGACTTGCGCTGGCACAATCTAAGTCTACCAATATGTCTGATGTTAACTCTTGGAATCTCCCATGACTGGTGGCTTCACCGCTGGTGAATAGTGTCAGCAAGGACACGTATTCTGCTGGTAAGTTTTGTCAGCCGCCTGCTGATGAAACCCTTCCCAACTGGTGAACAGTAGCCAGTCATTAGCTCTTCTCATGCTGATGAACAGTGTCAGCACGAGTCTTGTCAGCAGCCACCTGATGAGACTTTTCCCAACTGGTGAACAGTAACCAGTGGTAAGCACTTCTCATGCTGGTGAACAGTGTCAGCATGAGTCTTGATCAGCTGCGACTTACAACTCAAAAGACCTAAACAGGACTTTACATTTGAGATCTAGAGCTATCTAGAGACAACTGACGCTGGTAGGACTTAGGATTTGATCCACCAAAACTAAGATCTATACAAGTAGCTACTGAGGGAGGGAAACTTAAACAAATTTCCCAACAATTTCCCCCTTTTTGGTGCGATCAAAGCCTAACCAGCGAGCACTCAGCTGATGAGGAAAGTTACAGAAAATTTCAGGGTTTTACAAATATGCCTATCAGATCTAAACCTATGAAACCACTTCCTCACATCAGCTCTAACTAAAAATCTTCCCCCTCAAACCAGGAGAGATATTGCTCGTTTAAAATATGAAAATTGAGATCAGAGCAAGAATAGATTTAAAGTATGTAAATCGAGTGCTGGTGCTGATTACACTGGATGTGTAAGTTCAGCTGGTAAGTAAATACTTGACAAATGTTGGACAATGAGAGATTGTCATCAACTTGTCAGCAATCATTCCATTAATGATGTAGCATTACATGTACAGGAAGGATAACTGACTAATCTAGCTGATAAGTATTTACTTACAAAAAATAGAGAAACTAGACTATGGCTTCGATGATGATCCTGGTGATTGAGTTCTTGCGCTTGTGATAGACCTCAGGATCTCTGTAAGCTCGGCCATGTCTTGTTCTCTCTTCAGCCTTTCCTCAGCAGCAATCCGTCTTTCTTCCTCAGCAAGTCGGGCTCTCTCTGCTTCAGCCAGTGCTCGCACCCTTTCCCCCTCTTGGATCCGCGCCAAAAAGGTGGAGACACCAGCGGTGACGGACTCCATTTGTTGAGCAATTTCAGTTCGGAAGGTGGCGAAGCGCTGATCCATCCTGGCATCAATGAGTGCAAGAAGCTGCGCAGGAGGATGGATCTCGGAGATTGGCTGCGCTGATACTTCCATGGAAGAGGAAGGCACATCAGTTGCGGAAGGAGCCATTGCTGGTTCAGATTCAGCTGATTCTTCCATTGGGGCTGGCTCCTCCGCTGGCACTGCAGCTGCAGCTGGTTCCTCCGCTGGTACTTCGACTGCTGCTTCTGCTGGCTCCACTACTGGCACTGCTGCTGGAGCTGGTTGGACTTGTTCAAAAACGGGTGGGGCTATGAATTCCACCACTTGCCAGTCCATAGAATGAGGGACTAGATCGCCCAAGACAGTAGGAACAGGGGGGACGGCAAGGGTCAGCCACCAACCACGAGAGGGATCCTTCTCTACTAAGTGGTCTACCAGCAGAGCGCTGGCAGCCATGTTGAACAATATAGCATGGTAGGGAGGGATCCTCGGAAGATCGACCAGTATGCGGATGCGTCTGAGCGCGTAAACCATCTGGTAGCCGCGGCTGGCTAGGTGGAACTGGAGAAAAGGTAACTTCACCAATTTCGGACGCGGGAGGCCGGAGGTGCCAGCCAGCTTCCGGTAGTCAGCTATCTTCTTCAAACGGCGCTTGATCCGCCTGGTCGAAAGCTGCTGGGGGTTCTCAGCATCAGTGTCCATGAACGCATGAGCCCACTCCTCCTCCGCTCTCCAGTAGCCAAGTCCGAGCCGGGCGTAGAGTACTGAGCGCTTTTCCACAGTTAATCGGCGCTCGCATCGGTCAAAGATCTTCCACCTCCGGAACTCCCTAAATAGCTCCGGATTCACTCTCCACAGATATTGGAAATCTGCAATCATCTCGTCATCCACGGCACTCTCAACTTCCGCCGTGATGTTCTCTGCATACTCATACAGAGTAGAGTTGTAGTATTCCACTGGCTGCAGGGGCAGGCACCAGTCAAAAATTCTTGAAGCATAAACGGACTGGTGGGGGAGGCCGCTGGTCGGGATTATGTTGAAGATTGAGAATTCAGGCACCCTGGAATTATAAAATGCCATCTCCCCACGGTGCTCCCACCGGTGCACCCCTGTCACTTGAGCCTGAAGGTCGTCCTCATCGATCAGGTGGATGTAGTGAATGCTGATCATGTAGGACCTTCTTTCTCATCGCTCAGCGCGTCCTGGTGCTGATGAGGATGCCGCTGGTCGTCCCGAAGATGTTGAGGCTTCAAAAGATTTTGGACGACCGGCATGAGCACGAGCCTCAGCATCAAAATCAGGGAAAAGATCCTTCGGCTCCATCCTCTGCACGGTTGAGCGATGTACTACCGGTGGTGATTGTTTATCTGCCACTCCACCAGTGGTCTCCATGTCCGCGGCCTCCTCTTCCGCCGCTTGCTCCTGTTCCTCTGATTCAGACTCTTCATCAGAGGAACTCGCCAGTTTTACCGGGGTGGTCGCCCGCACTTCTTCTCCTCCACTGGCTTCCCCTTGCATCGCCAGTGGGACTTCTTCATCACCTCCACCACCCCCTTGCGCGGGTGGAGGGACTTCAGCGGTTTCCTCCTCCGGTTTGTACTCATCCACAAGGGATAGTACGTCCTCGTCAGCGCCCATCACCAGCAGGCGTGTAAAGGATTCATCGGGTAAGATCTCGCCTGGTGCTGGTGCTGGTGGCACGGTACTTGTTGAAGTCTCGTGGACTCCCCATTTTCCCTTGGCCACCTGGCGCAATTGGTCGGCCAGTTGCTCCTGGCGCCTGGCCTCGGTCTCAGCCTTGATTTTGGCAAATCTTTCATCACGGGCTGCCAGCTCAGCCTCTCTCTTCTGCTGGGCGACAATGGCTCGCAGCCTGGATTGAGCTTGTTTCTTCTTGATAATAGAGGCGTGCTTCGCCTTCTTGGCCTCTTCGGCCTCCTTCTGGGCTCTGGTCTGGATTCGCCTCCTCTTGCGAGTCATCCTCTCGAGGGTCTCCTCCTCAGTCAGTCCCAAGACGGACTTCTTAACTGGAACTGAGATCTTTCCAGACGCAGGATCATAAGCAACAGCTTGCGGAGGCTGCTGGTGCTGGTGGGTCTTCGGCTTCTTGCGGGATGGAGGCTTGGTGGCTGGTACCAGTTGTACTTCTCGAGGATGAACACCAGTAGCCTCAGCCACCGCTTCCTCCATCGTAGCGAAGAGAGACTCCGTCTCTAGCTTTTGCTTCAACTCCGCCTTCGCCGCTGCTGGCAGTGGGAGAGCCACAGCTGGCACTTGCTCCCCCAGGTCTTCTGAATCTTCTTCAAAAACGGCCTCATCAGGGTTCACTGCCTTCTTGCCTTTCAACCTGCGCGGCTTCTTGTAATCGGGGTCAGGAAGCTTCACCTTGGAGACTGGTATAAAGTCTGAGGGGACCAGTCTCTCCCCTTGGTCAACGCCTCCACCCATCTCCACTTCCAAGATGTGGCTGATCCGCAGCCCGAACGAGACTGCGTGGGCAAACTTTCCTTCAGTCGGCACGGTGATGTTCCGCGCCACATTCTCCAGCAATCGGCCAAAAAAGAATTCGGCCCAATTTCCCTGTACACCATCTACCAGGGCGCACATCACTGAGAACTTGCGCAAGCTAAGCTCGGCGTAGGAGCCGACTTCACATTGTAGCATGCGCACTACAATGTCACACACCATTTGCCAGAAATCTTCCATTTCTGACTTCTTCATCCCCGTTTTAAAAACGGTCACCTCCGCCCTTCTCCACTGCTCCCACCTCCGCTGGAACTCGACCATATCATCCCTATGATACGTCGCCACTTCCTCTCCTTCATTCCTCATCCCAAAGATGTTGGCGAGGTATGCAGCGTCGACCGTGATCAGATGGCCGAATACTGATGTTGTGAACGACTTCCTGTCGTCAGCAATGACTGCCCTAGCATAGAACTCCGCAACCATATGAGGATGGAAAGTTCTGGGGGTCGCCGTGAGGTACGGTCGGAGCTGTTCTCGGTCAATCATCTCCATCAGCTCCTCCCCGAAATGTTTCAGGGCCAATTTCTCATTCAAAATTTTCTCTTTTTGGACCTGAGCAGCCCTTATCTGTGCATTGGAGAGTTGATGTCGGGTCGACAGTCTATTCAGCTGAACCAGTCTGGCAAAAGGATGGCTATAATCAATGTCCTCAATCTTTACAATGCCAGTATATGATGGCATATGTGCTTCAGCGAGGGGTAGGTTCAAAGATTCTGAGGATGATGAAGTAGAGGGGCTATCAGCAGGAGGTTGCGAAGAAGACGCCATGACTTCAGAAAATATCAAAGGAAGTTGAAGGAATTTGAAAAGATTTAGGGTTCTGAAAAATATGAGGGATCGTAAAGGAAAATCCGACGAAGGAGATCGGGTATTTATACGAAGGGCCATGCAGGATTAAACGACCGAGATGAATTCTCAGCAAGTCAGAATCTACGGTCATCAGCAGGCCCGCTTCCCGGTGGTGACGTGCGCGGTCGTGCTGACGGGCACCACGACGTGGAGCTGACATGGCACACGCCGATTGGTGGCATCCAAGCGTCGGACTGCACAGACACTGTGCGTATTAAATGTGGCATTAAATGCCGCATTAAATTCTGAGATACGCACACGCAAGAGGATTTGAACAATCCCGCCTTTTCTGCGACAGCTGGCATAACTGGTCATCAGTAGCATATGCCAGTCCCATACTTCCTCCTGACTGTATGGCCTTCTTACCAGTTGACAACTGGTACTTACGACTGGCACCCGAGTACTTGGATAAATTGAGAGCTGGGACTCAATTTCATCAGTCGTAGGAAATTCGCCAGTTGTCTGCTGACAACTTGAAAGATTAAGAAAATTGAGAGCTTGGACTCAATTTTATTCCGCATTATCTTCTCTTCAAGAAATCCTCTCCTCATCATCGCTTGAAATTGGGAGCTGGGACCCAATTTCGCTTCAACTGATGGTTTGTGCTGGCAACTTCGGAATGAGAGCTGGGACTCATTTCCTTGGACAATTAAGGGATAAGTTCTGCCAGTAGGAACCATCAGTGAGCTTGAGATACTACTTAAATAAAAACAACTAAGAGCTTGGACTTAGTCGTAATCAGCGTCCTTCAGAAGATCAAGAACAGAATGAGAGTTGGGACTCATTCTTCCTCATCATTGGGGCTCACATCAATCTCCATAAGACCGAGTTTGATGCACAACTCCTTGAATCTTGCTTCTGGAAGGGGCTTGGTGAAGATGTCAGCCAGTTGATCTTCAGTTCTGATGTAGTCTACGCTGACATCCTTCTTCTCGACATGATCACGTATGAAGTGATGTCGAATGTCTATGTGCTTGGTTCTGGAA
This sequence comes from Plectranthus barbatus, assembly GCA_026898455.1. Taxonomy (NCBI): domain Eukaryota; kingdom Viridiplantae; phylum Streptophyta; class Magnoliopsida; order Lamiales; family Lamiaceae; genus Plectranthus; species Plectranthus barbatus. The sequence goes on along the minus strand of JAPKLW010000252.1, from coordinate 252,209 downwards.
TGATGAACCGGATTCTTCGTGATGCACATAGCACTGTTGTTGTCGCAATAGATGGGTACACAGCCAGTGTCCACTTCATAATCCTCCAGTTGTTGCTTGATCCAAATAATTTGAGCACAGCAACTGGCAGCGGCAACATATTCAGCTTCAGTGGTAGATGTAGCAACTGAGTGCTGCTTCTTGCTAAACCAACTGATTAGCTTGTGTCCTAGAAACTGTCACGTACCACTTGTACTCTTTCGATCTATACGGCATCCAGCAAAATCTGAATCTGAATATCCAATGAGTGTGAGCTCATCATTTTTGGGATACCATATTCCAAGAGATTCAGTCCCCTTCAGATATTTCACTATCCTCTTTGCAGCTTCTATGTGTGACCTTTTCGGATTGGCTTGAAATCTGGCACACACTCCGACTGAGTATGAAATGTCGGGTCTGCTGGCAGTGAGATAGAGAAGTGATCCAATGATACCTCTGTAAATGGTAGGATCAACTGATTCACCTTGTTCATCGAGAAATATCTGACAGCTGGTGCTCATTGGTATCCTTAGGGACTTAGTTTTCTCTGGGCAATATTTCTGGATTAAGTCCTTTGTATACTTCCGTTGACTGATGAAAATCCCATCAGTTGACTGCTGGACCTGGAGTCCTAGGAAGTATGTTAATTTGCCCATCATACTCATTTGAAATGACGTCTGCATCAGTTGAGAAAACTTCTCGCAGAGAGATATATTCCTTGATCCGAATATGATGTCATCAACATAGATCTGCACCATTAGCATGTCACCTCCATCCTTGAGAAGGAAGAGAGTCCTATCAATCTTCCCTTTCCGAAATCCATTGCTGATAAGGAATTGTGACAGCGTTTCGTACCAAGCCCTGGGCGCCTGTTTCAATCCATACAGGGCCTTTCTCAGCTTGTACACTTTGGTGCCTATCTCAAAGCCTGGAGGTTGCTCGACATAAACCTCCTCCTTTAGTTCGCCATTCAAGAAGGCGCTCTTCACGTCCATCTGGAATACTGTGAATCCGTGATACGCTGCATACGCAAGGAACAGCCGTATCGCCTCCATTCTTGCAACAGGTGCGAAGGTCTCATCAAAGTCGATGCCTTCACACTGCCTGTAACCTTTGGCGACTAAACGAGCTTTGTTTCTGACCACGGTGCCATTCTCATCTCGCTTGTTCTTGAAGACCCACTTGGTGCCAATCACTGACTGGTGTGATGGTCTCTCCACCAAGTCCCAAACATTGTTGCGAGTGAATTCAGCAAGCTCTTCTTGCATGGCATTAATCCAATCAGCAGATTCTAGTGCAACTCCTATGGAAGTAGGTTCCATTTGAGAAATAAAGCAACTTAGGAGTGCACTGCCGTGGCGAGTCTGGACAGAACCTTCGGGATCACCGAGAATAGCATCGGATGGGTGATCCCTCAGCCATTTGGGAGGACCAACGACTGCTGGTGCCGGCTGTGAAATAGGTTCATCTGTCCCGATGACTGGTGCTTCCATATTTTCACCAGTCGGAGCTGGAACTGCAACTGGCTGTTGACCTTCACCAGTCGGAACTGGGATTTCAACTGGTGGTTGACCTTCACCAGTCGGAACTTCTTCATCAGCTTCACTGTCTGACTGACTTCCCGAACCTTCACCAACGATGTCAGTATCAGCTGGTACCTCCATTCCAGCTGGTTCATCGTTGTCTTCTGGCTCAAAGATTCCAGTCGGAATTCCCCCTTGATTTTTGCTAGATCCACTCAGGGAGATTGAGTGTAAGGTCTCAGCAAGGTCATTTGCATCACAGACCCTCCCGGTTTGCTGATGGGCAACCGAGGGAACTGGTTGTGAAGATGATTCAGTCATAGGTCTAGTCGAGTCAGTTGGTTTAGCATTGGAAGAATTCCTGCCCAACTTATCCACGACATCATTGACCTCAGGAACATCTTCAGCCAGTTGTCGTAAGGTCCTGCGCACTAAACTAGCTTCATCAAAAACAACATTGCATGTTATTTCCACAAGTTTGGTGGTCTTGTTAAATACTCTATAGCCCTTGTGAGAGGGATGTCCATATCCGACAAAGACACCCTCATCAGCCTTAGGCGAAAAAGCATTTAACTTTGACTTGCCATTATTATGGATATAACATGGTGAACCGAAAGCACGGAGATGAGCTATAGAAGGCTTACGACCAAAATAAACTTCGTAGGGAGTTTTCTGGAGTCTGTCATTGATCCCGCTTCTATTCTGAGTGTAGCAGGCCGTCACCAACGCTTCTCCCCAGAAACTCTGTCCTAAGCCGGACTCTGCCAGCATGGACCGGACCGCTTCTTTCAGCGTCCTGTTCCTACGTTCTGCCAGTCCATTTTGCTGCGGTTGCCTAGGTGTAGATCTTTCATGTTTGATACCAGCTTCCGCGCAAAAATCCATCAGCAGACTGTTGCAGAATTCAGTACCATTGTCCGAACGAATCCGCTTCACCACAGCTTCTCTCTGTTTCTGAGCTTGGATGATCAACTCTGGAAGAATGATCTTCACCTCATCTTTGGTTCTGAGAAGCTTTACCCATGTGTAGCGCGAGTAGTCATCGACTACCACCAGCGAATATCGTCTTCCTCCAATGGTTTGAGGTGCTACTGGTCCAAAAAGATCCATATGTAGCAGTTCGAGTACCTGACTGGTACTGGGGCAGACTGGCGACTGGTTCTTGAAGGACTTCTTAGTTTGTTTGCCTTGCTGACAAGCCTTGCAAATTCCTTCCTTCTTGAACCTGCCCTTGGGAAGACCATCTACAAGATCATGCTTAGTCAGATAGTTAATAGTTTTGAAATTCAGATGACTTAACCTTTTGTGCCACAGCCAGTTTGTTTCCATGGAACTGGTGGCCACGAAGCATGAGTCAGTCTTCCCGCTATGCCAGTCGACGACATAAAGTCCTCCTTTGCGAACACCTCTCAGCTTGGTCTCACCAGATTCCTTGTCTTTGATCTGGCACTCTGATTTCTCAAAGGTAACTGTGTACCCGTAGTCGCACAGCTGACTGATGCTCAGGAGGTTGTGCTTGAGGTTGGTGACAAGGGATACATTTATGATTCTGACATCGTCCTTCTCGATGCAGCCCTTGCTGATAACTCTGCCCTTTGAGTTATCACCGAATATGACTGGAGGTCCTTTGACCTTGGTAAGATCTGAAAATAGAAATTCTTCACCAGTCATGTGAGCGGAGCAACCATTGTCTATGATCCACTCGCTCGATCTATGAAGTTGTGTCGCATGATCCTGTACCTGCAAGAAAGAAATGAGATTCATTTAGGTCCCCGATCTTCTGCGGGTCCTGCAGGGTTAGATCGCTGGATAATTCCTTTCGGAATCCAGACTTGGGTGATTTTCAGCTTGGTTTTATCCTTGCTGACATCATTAACAGCCTTTCCCTTCCTTTTGAAATAATGAATGCGTTTGTTTTGGGAAGGTGAGGTTGTGTGTGTATCTCCTTTGGAAGGACGCTTCCGCTGGGAGCTTCGGAAATGCTTTTCCGGTACATTGCGTTGCCTTGGTGGTCCCTGAGGACGTGGACCACCACGGTTAGCATTCATAGCCCTTTGTGAAAACTTTCGATTGGGCTCGTGCCTCTGATAGGTGTTCCTCCCATCAGGTATTGTCCTTCTCTCAGAATTTCTCTGAGATTGGAACCCCTTGTAAGTATGCTGGTGACTGGCATACTTAAGAGGTTGTGCGTGGAATCCCTTGACAGCTGGTGCTGGCTGTCGGATCTCACTGGCAGCTGACGCTGACTTCCTTGCCTTAGAATATTTCGGCTTAGTCTGCGTCCTTGGGTGTGCTGGCGTCCTGTCAGCAGAGGATCTTGCCAGTTGAGGATTTTGTCTTGATGACTCACCTATGTATCTGGACTTATGGTTCCTATGCTGATTAGCCATTCGGGACTGACTGGTATTACCAGCTGGTGCTGATGCACTTACCAGTTTGCCCTTACCCTTACCAGTAGTGATTTGTTCGGGCTGATTTATGCTCAAATCCTTTGTAAATCCCAACCCGGACTTATCAGAAGGCTTTCTCCAATGACTTAGAGCTGCTTCCAAGTCTTTTGAGCCTTTATTTAGAAAATTTATTCTATTTTCTTGCTCCAGAACGAGATTGTGAAAATTATCTCGCTCAGTTTTTGCAATTTGAAAATCTTGGAGCAACTCAAAGTGAGTCTTTTTCAAAGTGGCTAGCTCTTCGCTGATTGACCTCGATTTTTCAATCTCCTTGGTCAAAACAGAAATTTGATCTTTCAGCGAAGCATTTTCGCCAGCCAAGACATTCTTTATTTCATAAAATTTTAAAAATTCTTGTTGAAGAATGTCTATTGTGACAGCTTCTGAGTCGGAGCAACGCGACTCAGAATCGTCTAAAATGTGAGAAGGCATAATATGCATTAGGGGAGCTGATGATTGTACCTGATCATCAGCTGCAAGTGCCTCTTCACTGTCAGCACTTCCTTCAGCTGATTCTTCTCCGAAGGCTGCCATAAGTGCCAGTAGAGCTTCCTCTTCTGACTCTTCATCTGACTCATACTCTCCGTCGTCATGGTCAGGAATGTCAGGAACTTCTGTCCTGGTCAGCATAGCCTTGGCAACGGCTTTCGATGCACGCTCTTCGAAGAGCTTCTTCAGCCTTTCCCGCTCATCTTTATCCACCTGTGGACATTCAAACTTAAGATGATCAGGGGATTGGCACTGATAGCAAGCACGGGGAGCTCTCTTGACGAATTTTCCGTCAGTTGAGCTTAGAGATACTCCCTGTTTCGACTTGGCTTTCTCCAGGAGAACGGCCAGTCTTTTCATCTGTTGCTCAAGGTCAGCGATAGAGCTCTCGCTGTCTTTTGAGTTAGATCCCGATGTGGCTGGGATCTCTTTCTTCTGGTTGTGCTGGGCAGCAGGTCTGTCAGCATGGAAGGGCTTCTTGGTCTTCCATTTGAAGTCCTTCTTGACGAAGTAAGCTTCGTCTTGAGCTTTGATGCTGGGGGATCCCATGTTCCGGATGGCCTCATTCTTGTTTACCATCTGGATATCCCACTCGTGTGCCTGCAATTGAGCAAATAACTCCTTGGGAGTCATCTTGGACAGGTCCTTCTCCTTCAGAGCTGTGGTCTTCACGAACCAGTCCTCCTTGGGCATCTTGGACAGGATCTTGGCATTAAGATCTTCATTTGAGCACTTCCTGTCCAGTGACTTTAGCTCGCTGACGATGGCGTTGAATCTCGCCTCCATCTCCTTGATGGTTTCTCCAGGCAACATCTGGAAGGACTCGTACTTGTCCACTGCAACCTGCAATTTGTTGCGTTTCATTTGATCAGTTTCTTGACATAGACTATCAAGGTAATCCCATACTCCCTTGGCATTGTCAAACTGGAGGGCTTCCTCCATCAGCGACTCTGGAAGAGAAGCCAGGATCAACTCGTGAGCAATGGAATCCAACTGATTCCGCTTCCTGTCCTCGGCGTTCCATTCGTCTTGAGGCTTTGGGATCACAGCAGCTGGACGATCTCCTAGCTGGTGCTGTATCTTGGTGATCTCGATTGGCCCTTTCTCCAGCACATCTTTCATTTCCGGATGAATGCTCTTCAGAGAAATGAGCGACCTCTTTCGCCATATATCATGCTTCTCAGTCTTGTAGTCGAGTAGCTTCATCTACGTGGATCTCGGTCCTAAGCGACTCAGAAACAATCGGTCTATAAGAACCGACTGCTCTGATACCACTTGTTGGTCCCGGTTTTTCAGAGTATAAAACGTTACGCAGCGGAAATAATATAAAGTAAACGTTTTCTTGCACTTGCTGGTTAACCAACTGACTGGGACCTGTCAGCTGGTGATTCAAACCTTAGCAAAATTTAGGCCTTGTTTACACAGTTATCAGTTTTCAGAGTATACACCAGCACTTGGGTGCTGGGTTTAAAATAAGAACGTAATGCAGAAAACTGATAAAGACAAAGGATTTATAGTGGTTCGATCAACTGATCTACGTCCACTCTCCAGTCGTAGCACTGGAAATTTTACTAAGAGTAATCGGGTACAAGTGTCCTACGATCTATCTCTAGCTGGTGAATGCCTCGTCCACCAGTTCACTAGATCAACCGCTCCCGGCCTTGTCCTTCTTCAACTCTGATCAGCTGGTGGAGTGCGAGCACGTCACTTCAACCTCCACAGCAAGTTGGGTGTTTAGTTCTCCCAAGAACGTAGCTTCTCAATACGGCAAACTGCCCGTGATAACTCGAGTGCTGGCTGGCACAAGAGCTGCTGTGAACTTCCTCGGAAGAGAAAGAGCACCAAAGAGATCAGTAACTTACAAGCTGGAAGCTTGAAGTCTCGTGTTTGATAAATCAACACACAGATAGCCTTTAGAAAGGCCTCGAAAGTGTTTTGCTTGCTTGCAATAAAGTTTCAGACTTTCGGTAGTTGAGCGAGGGAGAAGAGTATTGAATGTCAGGAAGCTAGCTTCTTAAATGTTGGTGGTTCCGACCTATTTATAGACGCGGGATCCCATTCAAATCTTCTAGCTGTTTGGACACATCCGGAAGGATGTCAGACCTCGGATGTCCTTCTGACGGCGGCAGGTATGTTTTTCCGGAAGGAACCATACCTTTGACCGCTTTATCTGACACAGATCTCTTTGTGTCAGAACGGCTCTATTCGTCAGTACGAGGAATCGAGACTGGTGTCTTGTAACTGATGG
>JAPKLW010000252.1:200732-240481 GCA_026898455.1 Plectranthus barbatus | reverse complement strand
ATGTCTCATGCCTTGTAACGGTCCAGCCTTGATGGCTGAGATAGGCTTCCCTTGGGTGGACATGTCTATAAATAGACATGCATTGTGTTGTCTCTTGCCCCCGGTTCCCCAAACATCAGACAACTCACGTAGCCAGAGATACTGCAACATTTCCCTCATATTGCTGCATCTTTTTTGTTGTTCTTCTGCAACTCAGTTTTGCCTCTATTCAGTTCGCCGGAGCCTTTGCGATTTGCGGTTCTGCCTCGTAAAGGACGAAGCCGTTTTACCTTTGGGGACAAACCGCCATTAGACGAGCACTATGTCGGCGAATTTGTCTTGCGGGAAGAGGGCTTCCTCGACTCGGCTGTGCTATTGCACTTCTTTTTATTTATTTAATATTGTTATTTCATTTTATTTAATTATTCTCGTACTAGCAGTACCTGCAGATATAGTTGTAAAAACTTGCTGTACTAGACATAATTACTTGCAGTGTTTTCAGTTCTTCTTCACAGATCTTGTAACGAACAATCGCAAGACAAATATCTACTTCTCAAGATCAAGGATGGCTGATCACACTATCAATGGTGGTGGAGGAAGCAACTCCAAAAATGGACCTAGACTCCCTCCTAATGCCCAAGCCGAATGATGAACCCTCCAACAATTGAATGATTGTTTTGATGTTTAATCTAACATTGATTATTGCTCTTTGTATTTTTGTGGAAAAATATTTAATTTTGACATGTTCCTTGTGTAGGATGATGTCAATGTTGGGGAATTGAAGGGGCAACAAGTGCTCCACTCATGTTCAAGATTGATTTTGGGGCTTGTGTGTGTTCTTCCAATGTCTCTTGCAATCGTGCAATTGTGGGAACTTGTGGAATGATGAGTCCATCATCTCTCCAAAGTTTAAAATGATGAATGGAGAAGTTGGATATTGGAGGAAGAGAAGTTGTAATTATTTTGTTTTATTTTCCTCCATGTTGTCAAAATTTTTATTTTTTATAGTTTGGTAGATTCATAGTGAATGATCTATTGTAATGTAACTCCAAACACTATGAAAGAGAGGGGGGGAAAATATTGGCACGAAAATGTATGTTGTGGCCATGTACGTTGAGTACAAAATGGTAGACTCTCGGTCGGTCATGAAACAAGTGCATTATGCATTGTGTTTATGTCGAAGGGATGGTCTTACCGGATGAGTTCACCATTGTGGTGAAGATTGAATCCTTCGTGGTAGGATTTTCAAGAGCTAACTTTTGCATTAAGCATATGTTTGACTCTTGAGGATGTTATTGTCAAACTTCAAATTGAAGAGGACAATAAGAATGGTAATCCTAAATTCTGGATTGAATAGGATGCTAAAGCCAATCAAATGGTGGATCCTAAGCCGAGTGCTATGGATGCCAAGACTAATTTGATGGAACGTGTTGGTCCATCAAATAAAAAGAAAAGACCCAACTCATTGAACAAGGGGATTGTGATTCAAGAACCTAAGTTCAAGGGTGTTTGCTACAATTGTGGCAAAAGTGGGCATATGGCGAATCAATGCGAAAAGCCTAAGTATAAAGGCAAAGCAAAGATGGATGCCAACCATGTTGAACCCGATAGTGATTGGGATGATGACTTGTGTACCTAGGTAGAGGTTATCTCAACTTGAATGTAATGGCACGGCGCCTAGCCGGAAAGAATATCAATAAAGTTGAATCTTCTTCTTCTTATTTGATTGAGTGCTCTTCTTTGTGGCATGTAAGATTAGGACATGTAAGTCTTAATGCAATAAAAAGATTAGTAAATATGAATTTACTAAAAGTGGCTGAATTCAAACAAACTAAATGTGAAGTTTGTGTCGAGGCGAAAATGACAAGAACGTCGTTTAATTCAGTTGAGAAGAGCACAAAACCTCTAGAGTTGATACACACAGATTTGTGTGATTTCAAAATGGTGCAGACTAGAGGTGGTAAAAAGTATTTTATTACTTTTATCGATGATTGCACCAGATATTATTATCTCTACTTATTGAAAAGTAAAGATGAAACAATTGATGCCTTTAAAAATTATAAAGAAGAGGCTGAAAATCAATTGAGTACTCGGATCAAGATGATTCGAAGTGATAGAGGTGGAGAGTATGTTGCACCGTTTGAAGAACTATGCGCCGCTTCGGGCATTATTTATCAAACAACGACACCTTACTCACCTCAGTCCAATGGTGTTGCCAAAAGGAAAAATCGGACACTAAAGGATATGATGAATGCCATGTTAATAAGTTCGGGGTTACCCCAAAATATGTGGGGAGAGGCTGTCTTGATAGCTAACTATATCTTGAATAAGATACCTCTTAAAGGGAAAGAGGAGACACCTTATGAGTTGTGGAAAGGTCGAAACCTTCCTACAAGTTGTTGGAATTGTATACATAAAAGCATTATGATTGGTATATTAGGAAACGTTATGTTTGATATACTGGTAATCATTAATGACTTGCAATAAACAACTCCTGTCTGAATTAACAATCATACGATGCGAACAAACACATCCAGTTATCTCGTCGATAGGAAGATCATACGGTGTGTAAGAGATCACAGAAGATCGTATAGATCGTTCGACCTAGCGAGATATAAACAGTTATCACAGCTGAGACAGTTTCTGGTTTAGCTGTCGGTTTAGGCTGCGGCACACAAGTCCATAAGTGGTTTATCTTGACTGCTTTGTGTGATCGGTACATCTCAATGTATTGATAGGATCAACAAAGAGATGAACCATTCTACTTGACATATGAATGAGTAAAGATCTCAGTAACTTGGTCGGATCTAAAGTCTATTGAAAGCTGAGGGGCACACATGAGTTGACTATCACTTTGACTTGTTATGGTGGAGAGTCTTACATGTACTCGTATATCTGCATCTTGGGTGATGGCAGTTTGTGTGGGGTTTCCTCAGGCTGGATTTAGATAACCATATCCGTTTCAGGACGGTGACATTCCCTGGGAAGCTCACGAGGTTTGTTATGCTAAGTCCTGCAGGCTGAATCATTGATTCAAGCATAAGCGATAAGGGTTGAGTGGTACTACTCAGGAATAATAAGAGATTAAATAATTACAGCTAATTGTCATACGCTGAATTAATTAATGAATGTCTGAAACCTTAAATATGGGGATTAACCAAGTCAATGCAACCCGTTCCTAATAACGTGGTAATAAAGGAGTAGGTCAGCATTAATTCTCTGGTGGCATGAATTAATGTTTATTAATTAATTATGTTCTGGGTTGAACATGGAATTAATTAATAGGAGGCCCACTTTATTATTTGCATTTGATCCCTGGTCTGGCCCAACACTGCTCAGAGCCCATTAGGGTTTATTAAACCCTAATAGCCCATTCTCAGATCTATATAAATAGATGAATCTCTCATTTTCCCACATAAGTTTTGAAGTTTCAAATCAGAAACCCTAAAGAGATTGTGAGAGAGTGGGCGGCTGTAGATCCGGTAGCGTATCCTCACCAGATTTCCGGATCGAGCAAGGGAACATATCAGAAAGATCAGATCTGTAGGAACACCATCACTTTGATCGATTCCAGATCCAGATCTGCACCATCTTCATTGCCATCATCGATCTAGATCTGTAGATCAGTCCTTGGAGTCTCAGGTATTCCTTTGAATCTACGAATTAAATTAAATAGGAGCATGCATAGGGCATTCACTGTTTGTCATGACATTTATTTTGATATCCATAAATCGAATCCGGAGTTTTAATAAATGGCGATTCATGTCGCCTATTGTAGACTCAGTTCCTACAATTGGTATCAGAGCCTGGTTCGTATTTTATGGCTCTGTCGGAAAATAAATTTGACAAACAGTTTATGCATGTTATTTAATTTATCGTGGATGAATTAAATCTTCGTGAATGTTTTTGTTCTCGTGGCCCCTCTCTGGTTTTTGGTTTTGGTTTTAAATCGCGAGAAAATCTGCGATTAGATTGATAGGAAAAATATGTAATAGACTAGATCTGTTTGTATTTTTTTTTATTCAATCTGTAAACCAAAATGAGATGAAGAACGAAGAACGGCCTGCGACAGAAAATGAAGCACAGCTGTTTTCCGGTGGCTGGTTAAAAGGCAGCAACCGCCGCGCCGGGGCGGTGGCAGGTGGCGGCGGCGGGCAGATTTCTGCCAGTGGCTGGGCTGCGCCTGTTTCAGGCTGCTGCGCACATTCCGGGCGAGCCCGGCGAAGCAGGCTACAACCGCCGGCAGGCCGCGCTGTAGTTCTCTGACAGCTGCAACCGCGTGCGGTGGCCATTCACCATCCAAGCAGTAGCAGTAGCTCGCAACCTCCCCTCTCGCGTGCAGCAGCGCTGGCTCTGGCTGGCGCGGTTCGCTGCGGCCTGACGAGGGCTGTGCGCTCATGCGCACGGTGGTGGGAGGCAGCAGTCGAGCGGAGGAGTCGCGCAGTTTTTGGCTATGCTGCGAGCCAATGTCGCGATTCCGGCAACCATAGCAGCAGCACTCACTAACCGGAGCAGCTGCGGGGACGGCTGGGGGCGCGGGTCTTCGTGCGGCTGACCGAAGCGGCAGTGTTTGCGTGCGATGCCGGCGGCTGCGTGGCAGGAACTGCGGCGTGGCGGGGCTGTAGCAGTCAGCGGCGGCGGCCGCTAGGGCTGAAGAAGATGGCGGCGGCGGCTAGGGTTTTGGGTGGTGAAGGTGGCGGCTTGAACCCTAGCAACTAGGGTTTCAGATCCGGGCTGGGCGCGGGCCTGGCAGCCCGGAGGCGGCCCGAACTACTGAAAACTAGGGTTTTCTGAAAATTAGGGTTTTTGCAACCCTATGGGCCTGAAACCCTAATTCCTGGCCGAAACTGCTGTATTTTTTATTCCAGCCCAAAGTTGCAGATTTCAAATTAAAGAGTGGGAGCCCAGTTTGAAGATATGTATTTATTTAAAGTCTTGTAATAGATAGGTTTAATTTTATTTCCCATGTAATTGCTTCAAGGGGCCACGAGAAATTTTATTTGTTTATTTAATTAATTTCTCGTATGATGTGATTTATTATGTGCGCACTAGTAAATAATAGGAAAGCATGCTACTTCTTTTATTATTTATTTTTAAAGCATGTTGTAGATAATAGGAAAGCATGTTACTGCTTTATTATTTACTGTTCAAAGCATGATTTATGTGATTTATTTTATGTATTAAATTATGTCTATAAATTCCGGAATCATGTTGGGAAATATGATGGAATTTTAGATATTACATAATTTATGGATCATAAAATAATTTGTGCGCATAAGAACCTTTTGAAAGAAAAAGACTAAGCAAGATTTTTTAATTAAAATCAACAAGACCTCCACAATTCGGTCTCTTATTAGAAGTGGGCAGTGAAGTGAGTAGACGTCTACACGACCGTAGCCTGCTTGCTTTATTTGTTCATAAGTTCTAATAGATGAGATTTCTAAATAAAATATTTAAACATGTGAGAAGTGGACAGTGAAGTGAGTAGACGTCTACACGACCGTAGCCTGCTTACTTTATTTGTTCATAAGTTCTCTAGAATTGTTTTAAATGAGATAACAAAGGTTGTAAGAGGCATGCGTCATGGGTCTAGTACGTATGACAAATCGTCCTTTTAACTTCCGGAGTTAGAATTGTGGTCAAATGCTTAGATGTTGCCTGAGTACTAACTCATGAATGATGTCCCTGCTCAGATAGGTTGAACATGGTCTTAGTTTTATCTCCGATTATTAATTTCATTTGGCGGCGAATACCTGGCATGGATTGAAATTAAAGACTGGAACTTCAAAGAGCAGTCTGGTTAGGTGGTCTGCTGTAAACGTCTTCGAAAGGAGCTTGCAGTAGATGCACCTAGGCAATTGGGGGAAACAATTGTATTGGTTTATCAAAAGGTTACAATGCATATTTGTTTCAATGTTCTGCATGTATGTACTTACTTTAATCAATTATTGTTTTCAGATATGTCTATGAATAATGTCATAAATATCTTGGCACAAAATCAATTAACTGGTCCGAATTTACTGGAATGGAAGCGCAACTTGGATTATATCCTAGTTGCAGAGGAACATAAATATGTTCTTAACACTCCGTGTCCAATTGTCCCTACTGCTGAGTCAACTGATGTGGAGCGGAACCTCTATGACAAGTGGGTCAAGTCTAATAATGTAGTCAAGTGCTACATGATGACCACTATGTCTAAGGTGCTCCAGCAACAACATCAGCACTATGACAAAGCAGCTGAGATTATGGATAGTCTCACAGTTACTTATGGGGAATCGGATAGAGCTGTCAGATTTAAACTCATGAGGGAAATCGTGAGTTGTAAAATGACTGATGGTAGCTCAGTGAGGGAGCACGTTGTTTCCATGACTCATCTCATGGATGAACTGACGTTGCATGGAGGAGGTATTGACGGGGAAGCCCAGGTCGATATCATACTCAACTCACTTCCGAAGTCTTTTGAGAACTTTAGGCTGAATGTTGTCATGAGTAAAAGGGAGTATACTCTCAATGAGTTACTTAGTGATCTCATGGCGGCTGAATCAATCATGCAACCTAAAAAAGCAGTCTTGGTTTCTTCCGGTAGTCGCCCTGCTTCATCGAAAGGTGCTAAAGGGGTGATTGGAAAGAAATTCAAGAAGACAACCTTTGGAAGCAAAAGTTCTGGGAAAAAGAAGACTGTGACATCGGGGAAGAAGGGCAAGTGTTTCCGTTGTGGCAAAACTGGTCACTAGAAGAAGGATTTTCTGACTAAGCGGGTTGGACAAGGTACGTCATTAGCACTTGTAACGGAAACATGTTTAGCATCTGTTTCTACCCATTCGTGTGTAGTGGATACTGGAGCTACTGATCATGTTTGTTACACTTTGCAGGGATTCAGGCCGACAAGGCAGCTGAATGATGACGAGGTGACGATCTCCATGGGTAATGCTGCTCGTGTGTCTGCAGTAGCAATTGGAGATGTTACTTTATGCTTTCAAGACAATGTTTTGATTTTAAGAGATGTTTTGTATGTGCCGGATTTTCGGCGGAACCTTATTTCTGTTTCCAGTTTAATAAATGATGGATTTTCAGTTATTTTTGATAGTCATGTTACTATCAATGGCAATAACGGTGTTATCTGTCGTGGGATACAAAAAGACTCTCTTTATATCATAACTTGTTTGCATAAATCTTCCGTGAATGCTGCATATAACTCATTTAATCATCAGAAGAGAAAGTTTTCATCTTCTGATGAGGATCTTACATATCTATGGCATCTGAGACTAGGTCACATCAATCTAAAGAGGATCAAGAGACTCGTGGATGATGGAACGTTGGATTCAATCCAGGAAGTTCCACATCGAGTTTGTGAATCCTGTATAGAGGGAAAGATGACAACCAGGCCTTTCAAGGCAAGTCAGTCTCGAGCAAGTGATGTGTTGGAACTGATCCACTCTGATTTATGTGGACCTATGTCCACGCAAGCTCGTGGAGGATTTAAGTATTTCGTCACTTTTATTGACGATTACTCGAGATACGGGTATGTTTACTTACTTCACTATAAGTCTGAATGCTTTGAGAAATTCAAGGAATTCAAGGCGGAAGTAGAGAAGAAGTTAAACAAGACCATTAAGTCATTACGATCTGATCGTGGTGGTGAGTATCTCAGTGACGAGTTCTTGCAGTTTTTATCAGAGCATGGGATTACATCCCAATGGACCGCACCAGGCACTCCTCAGCAGAATGGTGTGGCGGAAAGAAGAAATAGGACTCTTCTTGAATGGTTCGATCTATGATGAGTTATGCGAACTTGCCTGTTTCGTTTTGGGGCCACGCGTTACTAACAGCGGCGTACCTGCTGAACCTGGTACCTTCTAAGTCAGTTCCTAAAACACCCTCGGAACTCTGGCATGGGCGAAAGCCCAGTGTGTCAAAGATAAGAGTGTGGGGCTGTCCGGCATATGTTTTGTCGAAGGAACCTGATAAGTTAGAAGGTAGGTCCAAGCTAATGCTGTTTGTGGGATACCCCAGACAAATGAATGGTGGTTATTTCTACTGTCCTGAGGATCAGAAGATCGTTGTTAGCACCAACTCAAGATTCTTAGAGGACGAGTTTGTGAAAACCACAAATCCAAAAGTGATATCATTCTCCAAGAAATTGGAGACAATGATGCGCTTTCATTGGGAAAACCCCATGGCAGATTGAGTGTACCTCTCGAAGGTATGGAACCAATTGCACGGTCGCCAGTGCAAGGATTTGAGCCACAAGTAACTGCACCAACTGCTGACGCAGTACCAGTGCTCTGTCGTAGTGGGAGGGTACCTCACCAACCCGAGCGGTATATGTTCGTGGGAGAGTCTTCGGACTTGATCCCGGAAGACGGACTAGATGATACCGACCCATGGACATACGACGAAGCAGTAAATGACAAAGATGCTGAAAAATGGCATAAAGCCATGAATTCAGAAATTGAATCAATTACCTCTATGGATGTATACCAGAAGTCTGCGCTACCAGATGGCTTTCGGGCCATAGGTTGCAAATGGGTATACAAACGGAAGAAAGGTTCGAAAGGAGAGATAACGGCCTTTAAAGCCAGGTTGGTGGCGAAGGGTTATAGTCAAAAGGAGGGCATTGACTATGACGAGACCTTCTCATCGGTAGTAGCCATGCTCAAATCCATTCGAATTCTTCTATCCATAGCAGCACATATGGACCTAGAAATCTGGCAGATGGATGTCAAAACTGCGTTTTTAAACGGGTACCTTGAGGAAGGTCGTGACATCTATATGCAGCAGCCAGAGGGTTATGTGAAGGATGGTGAAGAGCATCTTGTCTGGAAGCTAAAGAAGTCCTTGTATGGACTTAAACAAGCTTCACGGTCATGGAACAAACGTTTCGATGATGTGATTAAATCCTATGGATTTTCACAATGCAAAACCGAAAGTTGTGTGTACCGATTATATGTCAGCGGAAGCGTGGTATTCCTTGCACTTTATGTAGATGACATTCTTCTATTCGGCAACGATGTGAAGGTGTTGTCAGACATAAAGAGATGGTTATCCGAACAGTTTCAAATGAAGGACCTAGGAGACGCTGGATACACCCTTGGGATTAAAGTCTTGCGTGATCGCAAGAAGAGGATGTTAAGCTTGTCTCAGGCCGCTTATATTGATACTGTAATTGCTCGTTTTAGCATGCAAAACGCCAAGAAAGGGTTGCTACCTTTCAGACATGGTGTTCCTCTGTCTAAGGCACAATGCCCTGCAACAGAAGAGGAGAAGGATGAGATGGCTAAAGTACCATATGCTTCGGCAGTGGGAAGTCTCATGTATGCGATGCTATGTACGAGGCCAGATATTTGTTATACCGTGGGCATGGTGGCCAGATATCAGTCTAACCCTGGACAGGCGCACTGGACTGCTGTCAAACATATTCTCAAGTATCTGAAAAGAACTCGAGACTATTGTCTTGTCTATCAGTGTGAGAATTTGTGCTCTGTGGGTTATACGGATTCGGATTTCCAGGCGGATCAGGATGAGAAGAGATCGACCTCGGGCTATGTGTTCACCTTGGGAGGTGGAGCTGTATCGTGGAGGAGTGCAAAACAGAAATGTATCGCAGACTCCACCATGGAAGCTGAGTATGTGGCAGCTTCAGAAGCTTCTAAAGAAGCAGTATGGCTCCGGAACTACCTCCAAGAGTTAGATATTGTTCTGAGTTTGCCCAAGACCATCACGATATATTGTGAAAATGCTGGTGCAGTAGCAAACTCTAAGGAACCAAGAACTCACAAGGCGTCAAAGCACATAGAGAGAAAGTACCACATCATACGAGAAATCGTAGCGAGGGGCGATGTGCAAATAGAGAAGATTGACACGAAGGATAATCTAGCGGATCCATTTAAAAAGGGCTTACCACAGAAGGCATACGAGGGTCACGTTCGTAGCCTAGGACTGAGGTAGATGCCGGCCACCTGGTGACCAAATGTAATAGCTAGATTAGAATAGACACATGTTATACTCTGGAAAGTAATGGTATAATGCTTTGAGTATAAGTGGGAGATTGTTGGAATTGTATACATAAAATCATTATGATTGGTATATTAGGAAACGTTATGTTTGATATACTGGTAATCATTAATGACTTGCAATAAACAACTTCTGTCTGAATTAACAATCATACGATGCGAACAAACGCATCCAGTTATCTCATCGATAGGGAGATCATACGGTGTGTAAGAGATCACAGAAGATCGTATAGATCGTTCGACCTAGCGAGATATAAATAGTTATCACAGCTGAGACAGTTTCTGGTTTGGCTGTCGGTTTAGGCTGCGGCACACAAGTCCATAAGTGGTTTATCTTGACTGCTTTGTGTGACCGGTACATCTCAATATATTGATAGGATCAACAGTGAGATGAACCATTCTACTTGACATATGAATGAGTAAAGATCTCGATAACTTGGTCATATCTAAAGTCTATTGAAAGCTGAGGGGCACACATGGGTTGACTATCACTTTGACTTGCTATGGTGGAGAGTCTTACATGTACTCGTATATCTGCATCTTGGGTGATGGCAGTTTGTGTGGGGTTTCCTCAGGCTGGATTTAGATAACCATATCCGTTTCAGGATGGTGACATTCCCTGGGAAGCTCACGAGGTTCGTTATGCTAAGTCCTGCAGGCTGAATCATTGATTCAAGCATAAGCGATAAGGGTTGAGTGGTACTACTCAGGAATAATAAGAGATTAATTAATTACAGCTAATTGTCATACACTGAATTAATTAATGAATGTCTGAAACCTTAAATATGGGGATTAACCAAGTCAATGCAACCCGTTCCTAATAACGTGGTAATAAAGGGGTAGGTCAGCAATAATTCTCTGGTGGCATGAATTAATGTTTATTAATTAATTATGTTCTGGGTTGAACATGGAATTAATTAATAGGAGGCCCACTTTATTATTTGCATTTGATCCCTGGTCTGGCCCAACACTGCTCAGAGCCCATTAGGGTTTATTAAACCCTAATAGCTCATTCTCAGATCTATATAAATAGATGAATCTCTCATTTTCCCACATAAGTTTTGAAGTTTCAAATCAGAAACCCTAAAGAGATTGTGAGAGAGTGGGCGGCTGTAGATCCGGTAGCGTATCCTCACCAGATTTCCGGATCGAGCAAGGGAACATATCAGAAGATCAGATCTGTAGGAACACCATCACTTTGATCGATTCCAGATCCAGATCTGCACCATCTTCATTGCCATCATCGATCTAGATCTGTAGATCAGTCCTTGGAGTCTCAGGTATTCCTTTGAATCTACGAATTAAATTAAATAGGAGCATGCATAGGGCATTCACTATTTGTCATGACATTTATTTTGATATCCATAAATCGAATCCGGAGTTTTAATAAATGGCGATTCATGTCGCCTATTGTAGACTCAGTTCCTACACAAGTATCTAAAGGTGTGGGGTTGTTTAGCAAAGGTCGAAGTACCTCTATCCAAACAAGTTGCAATTGGACCTAAAACAATCGATTGCATCTTTATAGGGTATGCTTTGAATAGTGCTGCCTATCGATTTTTGGTGCACAAATCAGATAGTCCGAATGTGACCGAAGGCACCACTATAGAGTCAAGGAATGCTATATTCTTTGAGCACATCTATCCTTGTAAAGTTAAGGAAGATGTACTGACTATGTCTAGAAAGAGGACATATGAAGAGACTACTAGTTCTACTTCTATAGAGGAACAACTGAGACGTAGTCAGAGGGCTAGAGTGGCTAAAAGTTTTGGTCCGGACTTCATCACCTATATGTTAGATGATGAGCCTCGAACCATTAAAGAAGCCTTAGCTAGACCCGATGCCTCACTATGGCAAGAAGCCATTAATAGTGAGATTGAGTCGATTATGCAAAATCATACTTGGATTTTGGCCGATCTCCCAAAAGGTTGTAAGCCCTTAGGATGCAAGTGGATCCTTAAAAGGAAGTATAAAGCCGATGGTTTGGTTGATAAGTATAAAGCTCGCCTTGTGGCGAAAGACTTTAAACAAAGAGAGGGAGATGATTTCTTTGATACCTATTCACCTGTGACTAGGATCACGTCTATCAGGGTGCTTATAGCGATTGCTGCTTTGCACAATCTCGAAATACACCAAATGGATGTGAAGACGGCCTTCTTAAATGGAGAGCTAGAAGAAGAAATCTATATGGATCAACCAGAAGGATTTGTAGTACCCGGACATGAGAGAAAGGTATGCAAATTGGTTAGATCCTTATACGGTCTTAAACAAGCGCCCAAGCAGTGACATGATCGGTTTGACAATGCGATGTTGTCAAATGGATTCAAGTATAATGAATGTGACAAATGTGTGTACTACAAAGGCACGTTTGACAATTTTGTGATTGTCTGCCTTTATGTAGACGACATGTTGATCATGGGTAGGAATCAACAAGTGATTGTTGATACCAAACGAATGTTGGAGAAGAACTTCGACATAAAAGATATGGGTGTGGCTGATGTGATTCTTGGAATCAAAATCATAAGGCAACCTAACGAAATTGTCCTATCACAATCTCATTATGTTGAGAAAATGCTAAGGAAATTCAATGCCTATGATAGTTCACCAACCAAAACACCGTTAGAGCTCAATGTTCACTTTGTTAAAAACAAAGGTGACCCTGTTGGTCAAGAGGAATATGCAAGGGTCATTGGTAGTCTAATGTATTTGACTAACTGTACTAGACCGGATCTTGCATATGCGGTGAACAAATTGAGTCGATACACGAGCAATCCCAGTAGTGATCACTGGAAGGCTCTTGTGAGAGTTTTGAGATACTTAAAGTATACTCTTAACTTGGGCTTGCATTATACAAGTTTCCCATCTGTACTTGAAGGGTACAGTGATGCAAATTAGATCTCTGATTCAAATGACTCCCACTCCACAAGTGGATACGTGTTTACGATCGGTGGGGGGCAGTGTCGTGGAAATCAACGAAACAAACTTGTATAGCTCGTTCCACGATGGAATCGGAGTTTATCGCTCTAGATAAAGCAGGTGAAGAAGCGGAGTGGCTTCAACACTTTCTAGAGGATGTTCCTTGTTGGAACAAGCTTGTGTCATCAGTGATGATTCACTGTGATAGCCAAGCGGCTATCGGTCGTGCACAGAATAATATGTACAATGATAAGTCGAGACATATACGTCGTTGACATAATACCATTAGGCAATTGATCTCGAATGGTGTGATATCCATTGATTATGTGAAATCAATTGATAACCTTGCGGATCCGCTAACCAAAGGGTTAAACCGAGATCAAATGTGTAAATTGCTAGAGGGAATGTGATTGAAATCCACATTATGAATTAGTGTAATGGATACCCAACCTAGATGATTGGAGATCCCAAGAACTAGGTTCAATGGGACAACTAAACTACACAAATTCGAGTGATAACACCGACGAGATATTGTCTTTTCTAGTGGCGTTGCCTTGGAAAATAACTTATCTACCCTTCCCTAAACATAGCAAGTGAGGTGTTATGAGCCTGCATGTGGTATAGGTTAAGTCCTAAGTGACTTTTAATGACTCCTGAAAACCTCGTGATGGTTGAGCTAGGCAGGAATGCTCGGAATAGGAGGTCAACTATATAAGTGGAAGTGGGGGCCGCTTCAAATGAACACTTATGAATCCAAAGGGGGTGTCCATGGCCTGTAACGGAACCAAACGTGAGAACAAATAGAGGTTGAAATGTTAATGTTTCAATGTTGTTGTCTCGGTACACGCGATGGAGGATTAGTTCAAAGTATTCTTACCACTAAGCCACCAGTGTGCCCGACGGCATTGAAGATGAACGGTTCAAAGCCATAAGCTAACTGTTCAGGTGCATTAACATCTCTCGAAACTGAGTTGGCTATGCATCATGCATTTGGGCATTTCCACTCATGGGGGGATTGTTGGTAATTCGGGTACTTTGTGGTAAATTCCCGATGTAAAATATTTAATTTCGTCGTAATTAAACATTACCAACATAATCTACGCGAAGAGTAGATGATTGTGGTATATTTATTTTTTCAAATCCGAATTCCGGTGAGTGAGAAATGAGACCACAAAGTGACATGGGTTGGTGGGATTATTACATGAAGTGAACATGTAATAAATGAAGTGTATCCCACATTGATAGATTAGAGTAATTAATCTATGTTTTGAGGTGTGTAATAAACATGTATTGCAATTTGAATGTGGATAATTACACCACATTTTGCACATGGGGAATTACACATGAATGTTGAACGCTTTTTGCACATGGTGAAAATGCATTCAAAACTTGTAACGGCTCCATTGATGGCGTCGGTTACCCATGTCTCATGCCTTGTAACGGTCCAGCCTTGATGGCTGAGATAGGCTTCCCTTGGGTGACATGTCTATAAATAGACATGCATTGTGTTGTCTCTTGCCCCCGGTTCCCCAAACATCAGACAACTCACGTAGCCAGAGATACTGCAACATTTCCCTCATATTGTTGCATCTTTTTTGTTGTTCTTCTGCAACTCAGGTTCGTCTCTATTCAGTTCGCCGGAGCCTTTGCGATTTGCGGTGCTGCCTCGTAAAGGACGAAGTCGTTTTACCTTTGGGGACAAACCGCCGTTAGACGAGCACTACGTCGGCGAATTTGTCTTGCGGGAAGAGGGCTTCCTCGACTCGGCTGTGCTATTGCAATTCTTTTTATTTATTTAATATTGTCATTTCATTTTATTTAATTGTTCTCGTACTAGCAGTACCTGCAGATATAGTTGTAAAAACTTGCTGTACTAGACATAATTACTTGCAGTGTTTTCAGTTCTTCTTCACAGATCTTGTAACCAACAAAAATAAAAAACTTCTCTGCAACGTGGCACCAACGTCCTCTGATCATTGCAGATGAGCATCATGAAATATTAAGAACAAGCACAATGTTATGTTGCATACATCATTGGTGATATGTTTGGAAATTTCTCTCTGCTCGTCTACTTTCCCATCTAGGTTTTCCAGTTCTCCTGTCAAATGCTTCTTTGTCAACAAAAACACTGTTATTATGACAACAGTAGTTTAGGAGAAGCAACACAAAAGAGAAAAGGGAGAATGTAGAACTTCTTCATATCTTTTGGTGATTTACATACAGATAATTCTTCGGAGACATTCTCTAACTCCTTTGACACAGATGAAACAACATCAGAGAATGACCATCCCTGCATCAGTATAGAGGGGAAAAATAAAGCACAGGGATAGGAAAGTAGGAATCTTGGTCAGCCTACAAAGCAGATGATCTCATTATATTTGTCCATCTAGAAACTATTCCCTTTATAAAAAATTGAACATATTCATAATTCATCTATAACTCAGGGCTAGAAAATGGTCTTTAAGATTTCCTTATCTTTGCTAGTCACTTGATATTGTGAATAAAACTTCCAAAAATTATTATTTTTCCACATTTTTGGACAATTATTTCTTTAGAGGGGGAAACAATATATGTTTGAGTGAAAGAAGCCAAAGAAATAAAATGAATATCACAATTGTGCTGAAATAGGTAAATAGTTTCATAGTTCAAAAGGTAAAATGGGCACAAATTTCAATATTAAATCTTACCTTCCACCACATGTAATAGTATCCTTACAGCTGCTGCAGGAAGTCTATATGAAGCATAACTACCTGCGGGAACATAGAAGAAGTAAGATTCTTTCTCATCTGAACTAAATTAATTAATATTCAAGCTTAAACAGTATGGAAAAGTAAAAGGTGGCTCATAAGGGAACTATGCACTCCAGGGTGCTGTAGACATGGTAATGCTTCGAAAATTTATAATTCGTTCCTTCGTTAGTTGTTGGAGTGAGGACAATGTGGGGTGGGGGGATGCTTTCTACAAACATAACAAATAAAGATATCTTCTAGACTGAAATAAAGAAAAGGAAATGGAACAGTGCATACCATAGGATGATGATGGTAACTGGATTGGAAAACTTAACTCCTTGATCTCTTTAGCCAATTGTCGAACCTGAAAGTCAGTAAACAAAGTGAAGCAGAGAATACATATGCTCCTAATAAACAGTGAGGTGGTTTGTTCCTTAAAATTGTCATCTGTGAAATCATAAAGAAAGAAAGCTAAAGCAAAAACCTCACATCATGTTTCATTTCATTCTTTTCCTTGGCAAATATAACCGTTTCATAATATTTCTCACAAATGGTGTTCTTAATCTCCCAAGATTGAAACTATTATATAAAACTCAATATTAACTATAAAATAATTCTCTATCCTATTGCATGTTGCTGTCTTTAAATCATATGAGACATTTAAGGATGAAACCATCTTCCACTTACCTCATAAAAGACAACCAATACAAATGAAAAATATATCCCAAAAACACTACATTTTTTCCCCATAAAACGTCTAAACATATTTATTCTTCAAGGATATTCTCCAAGAACAAAAGGAATATTGATAAAACCAAACATAGCATCAGATTTTCTAATTCTCAGTAAAGGCCTCAACACTTATCAGAAAAGAACAAAGTTTTTCATTTTATGTAAGAACATCATTTTTCATCTTATGTATGTTCATCATTCAAATTATAAAGGATTTGCAACGTATACATGCCTCCGAAATACAGTAAAATAAGAAAAATAAATTATAAGACGTATTAAATGCAAATTATCACGTTTGTTCAAGTATGCTGTTTCTTGTAGTCTCAAATAGCCTATCCACCAAAAGCAAATATGATTCTTCTTTCAAACTCAATCCAGGATGATGAACAGTAAACTTAACTGGAGTGCCTAATGGATGCCATCCTACCTGAGCAGCAACATGACTGGCATCATATTTCTTAAGTGATGTTTCAGCTTCATTTATCAAATCCTGAAGATGGGAGATCAAATCTGACACCAGTTCACTCTTCAATACGACAGATCCAGTATACTACACCTGTTCATGGGCAAAACATTTATTAAACTAGTTATTTCATTTTTGGAAATTTTCAGTAAGCTTACGAAGGTCAGAAGTTCTAATACATCTAAAAAACCATGCAACGTATGAAAGATTCTGTTTTAATTATTAGCTGTCATTCCAACTCAGTTCAAACTTTACATATATTCAGAACTAAAAACCATTTCAAATGCAGAATCACTCAAACAAAATAATGCCAAAAGATAAGTCACCATATAGCTAGTAATTTGTTCATGGACCTCTAAGTTGAACTCAAGTATCTTCTACCCAGATGTTATAAATGATCATTCTGATAACTCCATCTCCAAATAAAATAAATAATTTAAAAAAAAATTAAGAAAACTAGGTCTGTTACGTACAACGTCTTCAGCATTTGATACGCACTTCTGAATCACAACCAAAGAAAGTTCAGATTCCAAATTTTCCATTCTCAATCTGCATCCAAATTCTCCAACCTTTACTAAATTAAATTTAAAAGGGGATGACTCATGAATCAGAACCTTTGAATATTTGGTACAAAAATAATTTCTACTAACAATATAAAATTGAACCATTAAATAATCATGACTGTAACGCATGGGAACCCACAACAATACTACAGCACAACAAATTTCACTAACAACCATAAAACATTCATAATCGATGTGAGATGTTACAGTGAGCACCATAAAACGATAACATCAACTCAATCTGATGATCATACGAAGAATCGAAGCAATCTTAACAAATAAGTTAAACCCGACGCGGATTTCTACTCACGCACAAAGAGCAAGAGCGAGAGCGAGAGAGTAAGAACCTGCGCCGACGAGGAGGAGGGCCTTAGAAGCAACTACGCCAGTCTGCATTGTTATGGTTGATTCTTATTTCGCTGCCAATGCTCAACTTCACTATATTTTTTTCTTTTTTCTCGTTGAAGATTCGATTGGATATTGATAAAATCAAGAGTATATTTTCATTCTCTAATAATGAATCGATACAGTCGAGGGTTGAATGTATATATAGGTTACAAGGCGCAGCTGTAAAGATCCCAACTTCTCCCTACAAAACCGGCTTGTAAGGAGAGGGACCTCCACTATTATATAGTGGTATACTCCAAGATTCGTGGCCGATGTGGGACACTCAACACCCCCCTTCACGCACAGCGTGGGGCTTAACGGGGATCTCATCATCAGGATAAGTCAGGTCCCATTATCGGGATACATCAAGTCCTATCATAGGACAAATCGGATCCCACATCGAACCGACCCTGGAGTATACCACTATATAATAGTGGAGGTCCCCTCTCCTTACAAGCTGGTTTTGTAGGGAGAAGTTGGGATCTTTACATGGTATCAGAGCCAGGTTCTTGAGCTGCTAAATCGATAATGACGACTGATACTAAGCTTGATGCTTATTATGAAGAGCAACTGCTTCTCCATGGGTCCGATCACCCTGGTATGCAGCTTGTCTCTGTTTTGCTAACAGATTGCAATTACCGTATGTGGAAAAATGCAATCATTACTGCTCTTGAGTCTAAAGACAAACTGGGGATTGTTGATGGTACTTGCCCCATGCCTGCTGAAGATTCAAAGTTCTATCGTAGGTGGAGAAAGGTGAATAGCATGGTGACTTCTTGGATTAAATCTGCTATATCGAAGGACCTTGTATCACAGTTCGCCTACATCAACTATGCGACAGATTTGAAGAAATAGATTGAGGAAAGGTATGGGTCTTCCAATATCTCTATGCTTTTTCAAATTAAACGCGAGATTGTCAATACGAAGCAAGATAACTTGGGTATTACTAAATATTATAGTAAAATCAAGGACCTCACAGATCAACTTAGAGATTTAAGGCCTATATTTTATTTGCGAGATATTGCCGAAAAACTTAAAGATAAACAGACAGCTGATTAAAAAGAGGGTGCAGAGGCAACTTTTAAGGCTGTGATAAGACTGATAGAGGATAGGAATATGAAGGATAGAGCTTTGGAATTCTTGCTTGGACTAAATGATGCCTTTAACATTGAAAGGAGTCAAGTTCTGCTACTTGATCCTCTCCCTGCTGTAAATCGAATTTATTCTATTATGCTAAAGGCTGAGCAAAATAGGCAGATTGTTAATCATATGGGTTCGGATAATATGGCCATGAATGTTAAGAGCTCACAGCAGTGGTCTAAGGGTATGGGTAGAGGTAGACAAGGAGGCACCTATAGGAAAGACATGGCTGATTTTTCTAAAGCTGGTTTGATTTGCACTTACTGCAAGAAATCTGGACACCTAGTTGAAAATTGTTTCAAGCTTAAAGGATATCCTGATTGGTGGGAAAATCAAAAGAAAAAGGGGGCAGCCCTTGCTGTGCAGAGCTCTGAAACACCATTAGACTGGAATGACAATCTAGTTACTACTATGGAAGGATTTCAGAAGGTGATGAAGGAGAAGGATGGAGTTGAGGAGGCAGGGATGAACTTGGTTCACATGGCACATTTTGGAGAGTTTGCAGGTAGTTCTCTTAACCCATCTGATATAGATTTTGGTTGTTGGATTATTGATACGGGTGCAACTAATCACATGTGCACAAACATACATCTCTTGCATAATCCTACACCTACACAACACCTCATCCCTGTTCATCTACCTGATGGTTCTCTAAGTCAAGTCACACATACTGGTACTGTCTTCCTTTCTAAATCTTTAGTTCTGAAATTTGTTCTTGTGCTGCCTTCCTTCAAATACAACCTCCTCTCTGTTAGTAAAGCCACTACAGATTCTATGCTCTGTTTCAAATTTTTTGATAGCTTTTGTTTATTACAGGACCCTAGGAGCCTTCATGTTGTGGCAGCAGGAAAGATGATCAAGAATCTTTACATTCTTGACAAAGATTCCTTCTCTCCCAAAGTCATCCAGAAATTCCAGTCCTTTTCCATTTCCCGAAGCTTACCTGAAGGAGAATCAGTCTCCAATAAGCATTCACTAGCCTTTTCAGTTAGTTTATGGCACACTAGACTAGGACATCCTTCAAATAAGGTGTTAAACCATTTGAAATCTTGTATTCCTCTATCTTCTGGTTGTAGTAATTACTTTTGTGATATCTGTGTAGTTTCCAAACAGCATCAGTTATCTTATAAATTAAGCAATATTTCTACCTCTGATTGCTTTGAATTATTACATATTGATCTATGGGGTCCTTATAGAGTGAAATCCTTGGATGGATGTCAATTTTTCTTGACCATTGTGGATGATTTTAGTAGATGCACCTGGACATTCATTCTGAAATTCAAAAGTCAAGTGCCAAGCACCATAGAAACCTTCATTAAATATGCTGAAACTCAATTTGCCAAAGTTGTCAAGATTATAAGAACTGATAATGGGAGCGAATTTGTTAACCATCAATGTCAAACCTTATTTCATAACTCTGGTATTATTCATCAGAGAACATGTCCTTATACCCCACAGCAAAATGGGGTTGTTGAAAGGAAGCATAGACACCTCATTCAGGTTGCTCGAGCTCTTTTAAATCAGTCCAAACTTCCTAAATCATTTTGGGCAGAATCTGTGCTCACAGCAACACACTTAATCAATAGGATTCCTTCTTCTGTTTTGTCCTGGAAAGTCCCATACTTCATTCTTCACAACAAAATGCCAGATTATTCTAACCTCAAGGTGTTTGGTTGTCTTGCATTTGCTCTTAACAAAATGCCTCACCATGACAAACTTGACAACAAATCGATGACAGGTTTATTTGTTGGTTATCCAGCAGCACAAAAGGGATACAAAATCTATATTCCCTCTTTAAAGAAAATTATTGTTTCCAGAGATGTCATCTTCCATGAGTCCATTTTTCCTTTCAAACCTGAGGTTCAACCTTCAGCTTTTCTTCCTACTTGCAGCCCCACTCACTTCAACAGCAGCAACTATATTCCTAGATATTCTAGGTTTACAAGCGAAAAGCATGCAGAATGATACCAATGAATATTTACGTATGCATGGATCAAAGATATGGTCTATCCCAGAGATATGCTCGGTTGATCAGATGTGGATCACGTAATTCAAATTCAACACCCCCTTCAAGTTGGCAGGTGAAGATCAAGAACCCCCAACTTGCAACTGAGATGTCTGAGCTTATCCGAGCCGAGCGCTTTTGTGAACATGTCTGCTACTTGTTCGGTGGTGTTAATCTCGCATGGTTCGATCTCCTTGGACTCAACTCTCTCACGAACAAAATAACAATCCATCTCAACGTGTTTCGTTCGTTCGTGGAAGACAGGGTTTCGCGCTATGTGTCTTGCGGCTTGGTTATCACAGTAGATTTTCGTAGGTCCAATTTGCCGCACTCCTAAGTCATCGAGTAATCAACACAGCCATATAATTTCACTAATTGTGCTAGCCATAACTCGGTATTCTGCTTCTGCTGACGATCGAGAAACAACACTCTCCTTCTTGGTTCGCCATGAAACAGGCGCGCCTCCAAGTTGAACTATGTATCCGCTGTGAGATCGGCGTGTCGGTGGACATCCTCCCCAATCCGAATCACAAAAGGCGATAAGGTCTAGATCTCCCTCGGCGGACAGCAGTATACCTTGGCTCACGGTGCCGTTGATATATCTAATAACTCGCAACGCAGCCTCATGATGTGTCTCTCTTGGCTTAGATAGAAATTGGCTAAGGATGTTTGTCACGTATTGTATGTCAGGCCTTGTGACTGTTAGATATAGTAACCTCCCAATTAATCGCCGATAAGCTTGCGCATCAACCAAAGGGCTCTCATCATCATCACTCAATTTCGTATTTTGTTCCATGGGTATGCAACTTGGTTGACAACCTTCCATCCCGCCGTCTCGCAAAATATCCTGCGAGTACTTTCGTTGTGTGAGAACCATCCCTTTGTCTGATCTCGCGACCTCTATGCCTAGAAAATATTTCAAAGGCCCCAAATCCTTGATGCTGAACTCACGGTTTAACACATCCTTAACCTCCTGTATCTTCCTTTTGTCATTCCCAGCTAGAATGATGTCGTCCACATAAATAAGTGCAACAACGAAAGAGTGATCGTCCCTGTAAATGAACAATGAGTGATCGGCGTTGGACTGTCGAAATCCAATGTGTAGAAGGGTTCCAGTGAATTTGTGATACCAATTGTGCGAGGCCTGACGTAGTCCGTATAAAGACTTTCGTAATTTGCAAACCCGACTTTCATTTTCCTTTGCGTAACCTTGAGAAATTTTCATGTAAAAGCCTCCTCCAAGTCTCCATGTAAAAAAGCATTATTTATGTCTAATTGGTGAATTACCCAATTTTTCTTAACTCCAATGGTGAGGAGACATCACATCGTGACGAGCTTGGCGACGGGCGCGAAGGTCTCACGAAAGTCGACCCCCGGAACTTGTGTGAATCTTTTCGCCACAAGTCGTGCCTTGTATCTCTCTACCTCCCCAGTCGGCTTGTATTTTAATCTTATAAACCCACTTCGAGTCAACAGCCTTCTTCCTTCCGGTAACTCGACCAATTCTCACGTATTATTTGATTCCAATGCTTCGATCTCTTTCTGCATGGCCTCTCTCCACTCATGCGACTTTGCTGCTTGAGAGAAGCTCGTGGGTTCGGTTTTTGCATCCAAAGCTGCGAGGTAGCACTTGTGTGCATCCGAAAATTTGTCATAGCCAACGTAGTTCGCAATAGGGTGAGCAGTTAACGTCTCAGTGCTCGTATCTGTACTGTGGCAGTCATGAGAAACCCTAGGTAAACCCACCTCATAATCTTTTAGGTGATCTGGTAGTCGTCTGATCCTACCGCTTGTGCACACATTTCCTAGGTTGATTGAGCTATCATTCACGGTGGTGTGTGAAGGGTCATTACCATCGTGCACTTCCTCACTCGCGCATCAAACTGGATGCCTGAGTTTGTCATCTTCGTGATGTGCGAGAGTATGAGCGTTCCCCATGGCAATACTGCTATCTGAACCATCATAAGGAAAAACGTATTCAATAAATTTCATGTCACGTGAAACGTAAATCTTCCTGCTTTTCAGATCGAACACTTTATACCCTTTCTGCCCAAATGGATACCCAATAAACACACATGCCCTGCTTCTCTCCACGAGTTTATCGTGTCCCCTATCCATATTTTTGCTGTAAACCATACACCCAAACACACGAAGATGGTCGTATTCTGGTGCTTTCCCAAAGATAATCTCATACGGTGTCTTCCCTTGTAGAAATCTCGAAGGAAGCCGGTTGATAATGTATGTCGATGTTAACACGCAATCTCCCCAAAAATCGATTGGCAAGTTCGCTTGGAATCTTAATGCCCTAACGATCTCAAGTATGTACCGGTGTCTCCGTTCCACCACTCCGTTTTGTTGTGGTGTATATACACAAGATTTCTCAAGAACGATTCCTTTCTCAACATAATAGTTCATCATTTCTGTAGATTGAAACTCACCTCCGTTGTCTGTTCTAATCCGTTTAACTTCCCTTCCAAATTGTGTTTTCACCATATTGCAAAACATTTTAATGTATTTGCCTACGTCTGACTTGAATCTCATGAGATAAATCCATAATCCTCTACTGAAATCATCGACTATAGTCAAGAAATAATAAGCACCCGCAAAAGATGGGGTCTTGTAACCACCCCAAATATCGCAATGAATTAACTCAAAACAACAATTTGTCTTTATTGTACTGGAAGGAAAATGCAAGCAAGTCTGTTTGGCTCGCATACAAGAATCACAAATAACATCGGACATCTCACAAATTCCTTGGAGCTTCACCTTCGAGGCGTGTCCCAGTCGTCTATGCCATGTCTCTCCATCGATGACTGCACCGAAGGCATGCCTAGCATTGTCGACCGACTCCAAGTGAAACAACCCCCCTTGCTGTCTAGCCACTCCAATCCGGCTCTTGGATGCTAAGTCCTGTATGACACAATGATTAGCGTAAAAGGTCAGCCTGCAATTCAAGTCTCTGGAGAGTCTGCTTGCCGATATAAGGTTGCACTGGAAGCTAGGAACACATAGAACTCGCCGTAATATCAGACCACTCGGCAATTTAATGTCACCAATCTCAACTACATTTGCATACTCCCCATTCGGCACTTTTACCGGTATATGATCAGATTTCCTGTTCAGCTTTTCGAACAAAGATTCTTCACAACAAATATGTTTAGTATCCATGTGTCTATAATCCAAGAAGAAATAAAAAAACACTCACCAGCCATATTAACCGAGGGCTTAGACGATCCTCCTGTGCCATCGTCATTCAGAAATTCCCTGATCTGAGCAAGCTGCTCCATGGTGAGATTTTGTGTAGTGCTTGCTTCGTGACTCATTGCAGTTTCAACGTGAGCCACTCTGTGTGGTTGCGGCGATCTCTTGGTGTATTTTGTTCCATCCCTCTTTCCTTTCGCCTTCCTATTTTCTAGATAACCAATGATCTCGTAACAATTCTCGATGGTGTGCCATAGTTTTCCATAATTTCCACATTGCAGTGGCGTCTTATCTTTTGTCCCCTCACGGCGATCTGGAGTTCCGACGTATCTCTGAACTTGGAAGGTTGCGCCGTCGATCATAGGGCTTCTGGAATTCGTGATAAAATGTTGCCTCTCGTCCTCTGCTACGAGATGGTAGACAATACCAAGGCTCGGCAGCGGTGCCATACTAAGAACTTGGCTCCTTACTGTATTGCAGGTGTCTTCAAGCCCCATTAGAAACTCGTATATGCGCTCTCTTTGACAAGTTTAACCACGTTGCAGGTACACAAACCACATGTACATTTGGATGTGGTCGACACGACATCTATCTCATCCCATATTGCCTTCAATTTTGTGTAGTATGCCAAGACAGATAGCTTTTCTTGCTGAGTGAGTGTGAGGGTCCTCTTTAGTTCGTATGCCTTAGGCGCGCTTTCCTTCCCGAACCTTTCACCAAGGTCCTTCCAAATTTCGGTTGTCGTCTTGGTGTGTTTCACGCTGTTTCTGATCTCTTTGTCCATCGCAACAATCAGCCAGCCCTTCACCATGGCGTTACACCATTTCCAGAGTAGAAGTTCTCCCGATTTGTCATCTGGCATGGGTATCGAGCCGTCGAAAAAACCATACTTGTTCTTCGCTAGTAGGCAATTCCCCATCTCCTCAAGCCAATCTCCAAAGTTTCCATCATTGAGTACGTCCGTTACATAGACGTGACTCGGATTGTCCAACGGGCTTATGTAGTAAGGCGACATGACATCATAGATGATGCCGAGCTTGTCACCGTCCTTCGCAGCCATAGCGTCGAGCAGTAAACGTGCGGAAGCTGTGATTTATAAAAGCAAAACCCGCTCTGGTACCATGATAAAATCAAGAGTATATTTTCATTCTCTAATAATGATACAGTCGAGGGCTGAATGTATATATAGGTTACAAGGCGCAGCAACTATATTCCTAGATATTCTAGGTTTACAAGCGAAAAGCATGCAAAATGAATATTTACGTATGCATGGATCAAAGATATGGTCTATCCCAGAGATATGCTCGGCTGATCAGATGTGGATCACGTAATTCAAATTCAACAATATGGTCAAATCTGTTTTAAACTCGTAAATCTTATTTTGTAACACAAAAATGCATTATTTAACTTAGCGTAATTAAATTACTGTAGTTGAAGTACATTATTTAAATTAAATAGCTACATTATTATTCAATTGTAAACTACATCATATAAATAATAAAATATTTTTTTAATAATTAAATATATAATTTATAACAAAAGTCCCACAAATTAAAAACATGAGACAATTTTATATGAGTTTATTTATTTATTGAATATTATGAATAAAAGGTGCATTTCAATTCAAGACCTGAAAAATTATAAATATTATTAAATCAGGATTCGAAAGATTATGATATGTTCAATCCAGTTGAATTGAAGATTTTATGATCTTTGAGGTGTTGAATTGAGAATTATTTTTTTAGGTTCAAAATCAATAATTAAACTATCTTCTGAATTGATAATTCAAAACTTTTTTTACCTAAAATTATGTATATGCTTTTTTAAGTGAAATAACAATCCAATCCATTAAATATAACAACTACATTAAATATATTGATTTATAAATTTTGATAATGAGTTATTTGTATTTTTCAAAGGATGATTATTTGCACGATTATATTTATACCCTGATCATGTTGTGCAACTACATGCGTTAATAATAATAATCATTATCCGATCAAAGTATGAATGCGGGAAAAAAGTAGTAAACTCAAATTAATGGTCAGCTCTTGGGAGTATGCTGTCAATTAAAATTTATCAGAACAAATAAGTTAAATGTTGGAGTAGTTTCAATATAACTCGAGAAATTGATCGAGTTGGATAGATATGGAAAACATATGATGCATATCTTGTTTCCTTGTTGAACAAGATTTATCCTTATCAGTATAGGATTTGGATAGGAATAAATCTATTTTATATAGATTTAGATTTAGATATATCTTAACATATCTAGGTTTTATATTCCTTATGTGTTTAGGAATATCTCCCTATAAATACCCCTGCTCCCCACCAATTGTAATTGTCATACTTTGTATTTTCTTCACCATAATAATATCATCACCGAGGAGGCTTGAAGAGTGGACGTAGAGCATAGCTCGAACCACTATAAATTATTGTGTTCTTTATTTTCTGTTAGTTATTTGTGTATGCAATCGCTTCAATTCACAACAAATTGGTGCGGTAAACGTGGACAGAGAAGGATTGCGATGGGTTCAGCCAAGTTCGGGGTGGAGCGCTTCACAACAAACGTGGATAAAGGATCACTGGTCTTGATGAAAGGAGCTCGAAGAAATGGAATATACACTCTGATAGGGAGCATGGTGATCGGGGAGGCTTCGATAGTGACGGTTGACAAGTCAGTACTGTGGCACAGGCGACTCGGTCACGTTAGTGAGAGAGGGCTACAGGAGTTATCAAAGAAAGATCTATTGCACGGGGATAATATCAGAGAGCTAGATTTATGTGATAATTGCATCTATGGGAAATCTCACCGGGTAAAGTTCGGAGTAGGTCGACAGAGAGCTCGAGGAACTCTGGACTACATCCACTCAGATCTATGGGGACCTTCCAGGGTTAGTTCGAATGGAGGAGTGAGGTACTTAAGGAGCCTCATTGATGATCACTCAAGGAAGGTGTGGGTCTACTTCTTGAAGAATAAGAGTGATGCTTTGGAGACCTTCAAGAAGTGGAAAGTGATGATCGAAAATCAGACTGGAAGGAAGGTGAAGAGGCTGCGAACTGACAATGGCCTTGAGTATTGCTCGAAGGAGTTCGAGAGGTACTGATCTAAGCACGATATTGCGAGGCACAAGACAGTGGCTGGAACACCTCAGCAAAACGGATTGGCGAAGAGGTACAATCGAAAGTTGCTGGAAAGAACGAGGTGCATGATGTTCGGTGCCCCTCGACTGCACTAGACACCGGAAGAAATATGGTCTGGTCATCCTCCGAATTTTAGCAACCTTAGAGCTTTTGGTTGCGTGGCTTATGCAAACATCAAATGAGATAAGCTTGGGAGGAGGGCATTGAAATGCATATTCATTGGGTACCCCGAATGAGTGAAAGGGTACAAGTTATGGTGTCTCAAGCCGGATATAAGAAAGTGCATCATTAGTAGGGATGTGACGTTCAAAGAGGAGCTGGTTGGAGATCAGGATAAGGGGGCCGAGGAACGGGAAAATATTCTTGAGAAACAAGGTGGTGCTTCGGAGGAATAGTCTGACAAGGTCGAAGGAGATAGATCAGGTGCTGAGATTGAGGTGGAGCCGACCAGTGGGTCGAAGAGTGCATCTCAGGTGGATGGGGAGATCGAGGTGGTTCGAGGGTCAGGTGCACTTCAAGATTATATTCTCACGAGAGATAGGAAACGAAGGCAGATAAGACCTCCCACTCGATTCGGATATGCTGATGTTGTAGCATATGTCTTTGTTATGGCGGAAGAGGTAGAGCTGGATGATATTGAGCCGAAGAGCTATACCGATGCCATAACTTGTAAGGAGAGGCTAAAATGGCTCGATGCCATGAAGGAGGAGATGGACTCCTTGAAAAAGAATAACACCTGGGAGTTGGTGGATAAGTCGGGGGAGAAGCAATCGATAGTTAGCTGTAAGTGGATCTTCAAGAAAAAACAGGAGGTTTCTGGGGTAAAATTCAAGGCTAGACTAGTTGCTCGAGGCTTCACACAACGGGAAGGGGTGGATTATGGCGAGGTGTTTGCGCCAGTGATGAAACAAAGGTCTATAAGGCTGATATTGTCGTTGGTTGCTCAGTACGACATGGAGTTAGAGCAATTGGATGTGAAGACCATATTTCTGTACGGAGAGCTGGAGAAAAGGATCCTTATGATGCAGCCCGAGGGCTTTGAGGAAGCTGGCAGTGGGGAGAAGGTGTGTCTTCTCAATAAGTCATTGTATGGATTGAAGCAGTCTTCAAGGCAGTGGAATAGGCGGTTCGACAAGTTTATGGTTCAACAGGACTTTGTTCGATGCAAACACGACCCATATGTATATTTTCGAGTTGAAGATATGAATACTCGAATTTATCTACTGCTTTATGTAGATGATATGGTGATAGTGAGTCGAGATAAGCAAGGGATAGCCGAACTGAAAAAAGCTCTGAGTCAAAAGTTCGAAATTAAAGATCTCGATTGTGCTCGAAGGATCCTGGGTATGGAAATAGTTCGAGACAGAGCCCGAAGAAGACTCACATTATCTCAAGAGGGATACTTGATGAAAGTTCTTGAGAAGCATGGAATGAAGGATGTAAAGCCTGTGCTCACTTCGTTAGCAGCTCATTTCAAGTTGAATGCTGTTGGGAAACTCGACGAGGAGGAAAGGGAGTTTATGAGAGGTGTTCCTTATGCGAGCGTTGTCGGTTCATTAATGTATGTTATGGTCTGTACGAGACCAGATATTGCTTATGCTCTCAGTATGGTTAGTAGGTTCATGGTCGAACCTAGGAAAGAGCATTGGGCAGCTCTGAAGTGGGTCATCAGGTATGTTCGAGGAACAGTTGGGAAGAGTCTAGTCTTCGAGGATGATGGTTCGAGCTCAAGGCTCCCAGTCGAAGGGTTCGTAGACTCAGATTATGCAGGATGTATGGAAAAAGGAAGTCATTGACGGGTTTTGTGTTCACATTATATGGAACGACGATTAGTTGGAGAGCAAGTCTGCAGAGGGTAGTTGCCTTATCTTCGATGAAGGCGGAGTACATTTCCTTGACCGAAGTGATTAAGGAAGGTCTGTGGTTGCTCGGATTCATGAATGAACTGGGAATTAATCAAGGAAAGATGAAGGTTTCCTGTGATAATCAAGGTGCTTTGCAGTTGGCGAAGAATGATGTTCATCATGAGAGAACTAAGCACATCGATGTGAAGTTCCATTTTATTAGAGATGTGGTCGCAGCTGGTGAGGTCGAGACGCACAAGGTCAATACCATCGATAATCCTATGGATATGATTACAAAGCCAGTTCCAAGTACTAAGTTTGAGTACTGTCTGGAACTGATCAAACTGTTGAAGTCGAACTGAAGAGGAGGTGCCAAACCGAGGTGATATTGAGCCTAAGGTGGAGAATTGTTGAAGTGGTCTCAATATAACTCGAGGAACTGATCGAGTTGGATAGATATGGAAAAGATATGGTGTATATCTTGTTTCCTTGTTGAACAAGATTTATCCTTATCAGTATAGGATTTGGATAGGGATAAATTTATTTTATATAGATATAGATTTATATATATCTTAACATATCTAGGTTTTATATTCCTTATGTGTTTAGGAATATCTCCCTATAAATACCCCTGCTCCCCACCAATTGTAATTGTCATACTTTGTATTTTCTTCACCATAATAATATCATCACCGAGGAGGCTTGAAGAGTGGACCTAGAGCATAGCTCGAACCACTATAAATTATTGTGTTCTTTATTTTCTGTTAGTTATTTGTGTATGCAATCGCTTCAATTCACAACATTAAGAAATTTAGTTATAGTTATGTACTGACAACTTAAAGTTGTCGAATTTCAAAGATAGTTAAAGAAAGCAATAAACAAGACAAGATATTTATAGAGTTTCAATAATCATACATTCTCAGGTCTACTCTTCTTTGTCCACGGAAGGAATCCATTAACTTCATATGACTCTGGGAAGTCTTGGAAACCTTGCTGAAGATTGACAATTTCTGGCAATCACATGTGAAGTAAACACGGAGTTCTTGTGTATGAGAAATACAAAAAGCTTAGGAATATTTAGAGAGATGAAGAGCTGTGTGACCATATCTTCTTGAAAGATTGATAGAGTTGGTAGCTTTTCTTCTCTCTCTATGATCGGGTATTTATAGACCTTACTTGAATAATAATTATTGGAAAATGGTGAGGTGACTCATACTTTTGCAAGTATCTATTATTGAAGCTACAACTTTATCCAATTTTTTCAAACTTTTATCCAGTAGTCAACAAACATTTCCTCTTAACATGTGGATAATCCCAATTTGTCTGACTTCGAAACATGCTATACGGGTTTGAGGAAGATCAGCCATGCATATTCTTCTAAGATATTAGCTCCTCTTTTATCTAGTGAATGTTAGTTGAACTTGTACTTCTCTCTTCAGTTTGTCAATTTCTTGACTGACTGGTCAACTATAATTTTATTCTTCTTATAATTGTTAATTATCCATAATTAACAAATATTAATTATCCTACACTATTCTAACAAATATCAATCATTTGTACTATTTATAATAATTCTTCTTACATATAGAAAAATATTCATATAAAAACTCCATCTTTAGATAAAATATAAACACTAATTCTGTAAAAATAAATAAATAAACATAATTACTTGATAAAAGTCTATATATAAAATATAAACAACTGATCACAAAAGGCATCATCTATTCAATACCAAAAAAACTAGAGCTAAATTATTAGTATTATATCGAATATTACTAATAATTTCTAGATTAAATTAATATTAAACACGCTTTTCTATTGTTTGCATATAAATCACTTTAACAAATCAATTTACCATACATTTAAGCTATCCACAATATCTAAGAGATTTGAATAACCTAATTTAGTTTTTTTTTTTAAATAAAAAATAAGAAGACTTCACAAACATGTTATACTTCCCAATCTTACCTAGGGGTGAGCAAGAACCGACCGAACCGAAAAAACCGAACCGAACCGCTCAAATTTGGTCGGTTCGGTTCGGTTCTGTACAGTTCGGTTCGGTTTTCGGTTCTGAAAATCAAAAACCGATTCTAATCGGTTCGGTTGTCGGTTCTGTATTTCGGAACCGACAGAACCGACCGACCGACCGAATTTCATTTATTTAATAATTATAAAATAAAATTTATATAATATAATAATAAACTAAAACCTAATTAATCCTCCCCCAATTTTTCATTCCCTCTCTGAACCCTTATTCGACAATAGACCGTTCGGCCGTTCCTGATTCCAGGCCACACCGCCACCCACCGTCCACCGGCGCCACTCTCCCCCGTCTCCGGCGTTGCCTTCGCCCTCCCCGTCTCGGCGTCTCGTTCTCCTTGCCTTCGCCCTCCCCGTCTCGCTCTCCTTGCACCGCCACCGCCCACCGTCGCCGCTCTCCCCCTTTCTGTTGCTCGCCCGCAAGCAGCCCGCAAGCAGCCCTGCTTCGCCCACCACCGCCTGTGAATTTCTGGATTTTTGAATTAATCATGGATTTCGAATTTTACAGGAAATAAAAAAAAAATAAATAGGTGCAGTTCGGTTATAACCGAACCGACCGAAACCGAACCGAACAATTCGGTTCGGTTGTTGGTTCGGTTGGCCGGTTGTTCGGTTCGGTTTTCGGTCGGTTTTAAAATTCGGTTCGGTTTGTTCGGTTCTCAGAATTTCGGTCGGTTCTCAACCAAACCGACCGAATGCACACCCCTAATCTTACCATTAAAAGTGAAATATAGCCATATTAAAATTAGACAAAAAATTCTTTCACCGCCTAAATATGAGGGGAAGAAAAAAGCTTATGCAACGACAAATTCAACATTTCTCCATTGAACTCTATAATTTGCAGATACATTGATGATACAAAAAAGATTAATCCAGTTTCATTGGTGATTTTGATTACAGGAAAAAAAAAAAAAAAAGCACATACACCTGAGGACAAAAAAAAAAACCATATTTCACATGATCGCATACAAAAATTCAAGCTCAAGCACTGTTGCCGCCGCCCGGCGCGAGCTCCCTGAGCATCGCCACCACCTGCAGCATGTTGGGGCGCTTCGACGGGAAGTCATCCACGCACTGCAGCGTGATCTCCAAATACCTCACCATCTCCTTCACCTGCTCCGCTTCATCTTCATCTTCATCTTCATCTCTCCCTTTGCTCACGCTCACGCCCAACAGATGCCCATCTATCACCTCCATCCCTCTCCCTTCCCTCACCTTCGTCTTCACCCACCCCACCAGATTCGTGTCGCCGAAGTCCTCCTTATCCGTCGGCCTCTTCCCCGTCAGCAGCTCCAGCAGGATCACTCCGAACGAGTACACATCGCCTTTCGCGGTGCAGCGGAAGCTCTGGTAGTACTCCGGCGGCACGTACCCCGGCGTTCCGGCCAGCGTGCTCACGCTGAGGTGCGTGTCGAGTGCGCTGATGAGGCGAGCCATGCCGAAATCGGAGACTCTTGCTTCCATTTCGTTGTCTAATAACACGTTGCTCGACTTCATGTCGCGGTGGATGATGTGAGGGATGCAGTTGTGGTGGAGGAAGCAGAGCCCTTTCGCTGCGCCTCTCGCTATCTTCTTCCTCTCCTCCCAGCTCAGGATTCTGGCCTCCTTCGTCTTAGCTCGGCCGTGGAGCATTTCTTCTAAGCTGCCGTATTCCATGAACTCGTACACTAGCAGCCTCTCCTCCCCGATCTTGCAGTAGCCCATTAATGGGACTAGATTCTTGTGCTTGATCTTCCCTAGAGTCTCCATTTCCGCCATGAATTCTCTGTCGCCTTGGCTGCTGAGACGAATGAGTTTCTTGATCGCAACGCTCGACCCGTCCTTGAGCGTCGCCTTGAACACCTCCCCGAACCCGCCGGAGCCGATCATGCTGGCGGCGGAGAAGCCATTCGTGGCCTCGATCAGCTGGGAGAATTTGAGCTTCCTCAACTGCCTCTGGAAAGTGGCGACGTTGATGCTCAACGGCTCCTTCTCCTTCTCGATCTTCCACGTGGTGGCGGCGTGGGAAGCCTGCAGGCTGTTGAGCATCTTCACCCCCTCCGCCTCCCGCCGCCTCGCCCGGACTGCGATCGCCCACACGATCAGGAGGCAGATGGAGGCAACTGATATCAGAATCCCCATAACGATGCTGTTAGCCCACGACGCAGCTGCGCCTTTCCTCCCATTCTTCTCACTGCTCTGATCGCCACCGGAAGAAGGCTGACTGTATGTACATTCCGACAAGGGAACCCCGCAGAGGCCGGGGTTATTAGCATACTGCGTCGCCGGGAGGGTGCTCAGCTGGCCTCTCTGAGGAATCTGGCCGGTGAGTTCATTGTAAGAGAGATCAATCTGCACCAAGAATGACAGCATCGAGAAGGAATCAGGAATGTGGCCCTGCAATCTGTTGTGAGAAGCGTCGAAAACTCCAAGATCCTTCAGCTGCCCCAGCGACGCCGGAATCTCGCCGGATAACTGGTTGTGCGAGATGACAAGAACCTGCAGAGCTATCATCTCACCAAATTGATCAGGGATTTTGCCCCGGAGTTGATTGTAGGAGAGATCAAGATACTCCAACGTCTGATACCGCGTGAAAAGACTCAAAACCGGACCAGAATAGAGTCTAGTGAAATCACAACTCTTCAACGACGGCACCTGCAGCAGCCTCTCGGGACGAATGCCGGCGAATTCCAGCAACCCTCCGACTCCCCTGCACGAATTCCCCACATTTCGAACGAAGACTAACGTGTTTCCCGATAGGATTCCGGTCAATGCCTTGGCTCCCTGCTGCCTCCCGAGTCGTGGGGGGATCTCGCCGTTCAATTGGTTGCTGTTGAGGTCTAACCAGACCAAGCTGTTGCAGTTTGCTAGCTCTTTCGGAATCTGGCCGCTCAGGCTGTTGTTGGCCAGTTGCAGAACTGCCAGCCGTGATAAGAAGCCGAACTCCTTGGGAATCTCGCCGCTGAGAGCGTTGCTGGTGAGGGAAATCCACTCTATGTTAGCGCAGTTGAAGAGCTCCGTCGGGATTCTGCCGCTCAAACGGTTGTTGTTGAGGATTAGATTCTTGAGCTTCTTGCATTTCCCGAGCTCTGCAGGTATGCTTCCTTCCAAGCTGTTGTACCAGGCGATGAGCTGCTCCAGATTCTCGAGATTCCCGAGCTCTTTCGGAACAGAGCCGTTGATGTAGTTGATGCTGAAATCCACGATTCTGAGCTGCGAGCAGAGAGAGAGCTGAGGTGGGATTGGTCCGTACAGCAGATTATCCGGCGCCCTCAGCTCCTCCAGCGAGGAGGCGCCGGGACATATCTCCGGCGGAATGATGCCGGTGAGGCTGTTGGAGCTGAAGTCCACCACTCGCAGCTTCTTGCAGAAGGAGATGGAGGCCGGAAACTCACCGGAAATCCAGTTGCTGCTGAGCAAGAGGCTCTCCAGAGACGACAGATTCTCGAGCACAGAATCCGGGAACGGCCCGGTTAAGTTGTTGTTGGAGAGATCGAAGGTCTGGAGCGAAGAACACGACCGGAATGAATCCGGGATGGATCCAGTTATGTTGTTCTTCGACAGCTTGAGCTCAACGAGGGAGGCGCAAATGTTGCCTAGCTCGGATGGGATCCAGCCACTGAGATGATTATGGGATAGATCCAATCTCTGCAAGCTCTTCAGCGCGCCAAACGCCGATGGGATCTCGCCGGAGAGATAATTCTCCGGCAAGATCAGCTCAACGAGGCTCGTGCAGTTAGAGAACGACGGCGGAAGGGATCCCGCCATCTGGTTTCCCGACCAGTCGAGGTGGGACAAGGAGCTGCAACTCTCGATCTTCAAGCCCGATATCGACCCTGATATATTGTTGTAGGAGAGGTCGAGGTACCGCAGCTTATCGATGTGGAGGAAGAGATTCTCCGGGAGGGAGCCGGTGATGTTGTTGAAGGCTAGATTGAGGTATTCAAGATTAGGGCAGTTGTTGAAGAGATTCTCTGGAATGTGGCCCAGAATGCCGGAAAAGGAGAGCTCGAGCTGCTTGATGGAGTAAGGGAGTTGCAGGAGAGAGGTGGTGGCATTTACAGTGAGGGAATTGGCGGAGAGGTTGAGGGAGACGAGCATGTCGAGTGAAGAAAACGGGGAGAAGGAGACCTGGCCGGCGAGACTGGATTGGGCGAGATCGACGGCGGTTACTCTCCGTTGATCGTTGCAGGTGACGCCGTGATACGTGCATGGATCTCTGTTGCGCTGCCAGTCGGAGAGGGCGCCGTTGGGGTCGTGTTGGATCATCTTCTTGAATGATAGGAGGGCTAATTTATCGGTCTGCGTGGATGTCCTCTGCTGCTGCGCAGCCGCGGTTGTGACGACGGCCGCCGCCGTAGAGAGTAGAAGTAGAGAGAGATGAAGTAGTTGCATCTTCATCTCCATTCATCAATGTTTGCAGGAAGGAACTCAAGCTGCAGGGTGGGATTCTTTTGTGCTGTGTGTGTGGAAATATGAGAGAGAGAGAGAGAGTGTGGTGAGAATGATGAGAAGTCCTTTGTGAGAGTAATCTTTACAAAAAGTTTCATGTCCAATACATGCATATGTTTTTATATTGAAAAAGGGAGGGAAAGTGGGAGTGAGAGAAAATACATACATTAGTAGAATAAGATTGACTAGATATTCAAACATCATATTTTCTTAAATTAGTTTATCAATATTCGAAAAAATATATTAAACCTAGTGCATTAAATAATAATTGAAAAAAAGATAGACGGAGGTGGTGCATGCGTGCATATGAAATTAATCAGAGAAATAGGTATAGATAAGAAGGCCAAGAATATCTTATTGAAGATAATAATTGTGTTTAAAGCAAATCTAAAGGACCAAAATAAACAAACGTGAAAATTGGTCAAAGAAACCAAGGCCCACAGACAAAGGTTTTTCATTTATGCAACATATATAGCACTTTAAGAGAGAGAGAGAGGGGGAGAGATGTGTATATAAATATATATGAAAATTTTGTGTTTGATCCAAGAGTGAGCTGCTGTCAAGAAGCGTGAGAATGTTCCCCACAATGGCAGGAATGGAGAGAGCAAAAATGATAGCTGATGTCAGTGAATTGTCTATAAACAATTTGGAAGCGCAACTCTTTTCTTTTCTTCTAAGTAGAATCGACTTTGGCTATTGCGATTTTCAATATTATTTTTTAGAGATTTCAAATAATTAAATAGGTTCCAAATCTCATGTATAAATATAAGAGTTGGTCTCCTGAGAGACGGTCTTACTATTTTTTATTGTGAGACGGATCTCACAAGATCCATATGATAAATATCTCACATTTATCAAATACCCCACCCAGTTTACTCCATGTTCAAGAGAGTGTATTTCCAACCGTCTGCATCAACTTCCTCCTCGCCCCATGGGTGGTCTGCACGTTCGTCGCCATCAGAGTGCCGCCGCGCATCGCCTCGGGGCCGCTGCTCCACCCGACCGTCTGGTGCACCTTCATGGGGCCCATCGTCTTCCTCGACCTCAAGATCTACGGGCAGTGACTGTCTAGGCGTAAGAGGCGGCTTTGCAAGGTGACGAACCCTTCCTCCCACCTGTCGGTGGTGGGGAACTTCGTGGGGGCGATCCTGGTGGCGTGGGTGGGGTGGAAGGAGGCTGGGAAGTTCCTGTGGGCGATCAGCATCGCGCACTACCTGATGGTGTTCGTGATGAATAAAGTCTAATTACATCATTTACTAAAACGAAATACATCATTCTAATTGAAGGAATACATCATTTGTTAAGTAAAGAAAAGCTAAAAATACATCAATTACTTAAACAAAATACATCATTTTCAGTAAATGAATACATCATTTACAGTAAAGGAATACATAATTTGAGAACAAAAAAAAAAAACTTAATTACTGAATACATCATTTACAGTAAATGAATACATCATTTGGGAAGGAGTTTAGCTGCTTATTTCTTGCTATTCATGGAAGAGAATGAAATCAGCAGATAAGTGGATCCGAATGACAGGATTTGAGGTTCTGTGCGTCGTGGTTGATCGGGATGATACATATATCATTATTCAAAACCCATTGTCGTGGGATTCAGCAAGCCCTCAATGCCGTGGACGGTGAGATGGTCGTCCACGTAGAGATCGGGCTGACGAATCTTGACGGAGGCCATAGGGTTCTTGAACGGCGACGAGGAAATCCAGACTTCGCCAATGGAATGGCATACGAGTATGGGAGATCTCCATTGCTGCAATGCATTTCAAAGTTGGGGAGGAAAGTTGCGTCGGGGGAAAGGAGTAGGAGAAAAATTTATATTTTGGGTAATATCCATTAAAAGATCCATTTAAAAAATATAGGTAGAATTAAATTCG
This sequence comes from Plectranthus barbatus, assembly GCA_026898455.1. NCBI lineage: Eukaryota > Viridiplantae > Streptophyta > Magnoliopsida > Lamiales > Lamiaceae > Plectranthus > Plectranthus barbatus. The sequence goes on along the minus strand of JAPKLW010000252.1, from coordinate 203,003 downwards.
TTTCACAATTAAACATGATGAAACCGTCTTATAGAATACTTTGCCTAAATATAAAGCAAACTCAAATCAATAATCGAGGTGGAAATAAATTATACGTTTCAATAATTTTAAAAATTCATAAAGCAAATAATAATTTGAGTTTCTGTCTTTTTTCTTTTACCCACTTAACATAATTAATCATTGAGAGCTTCATTTTCCCTAAAGAAGCAAGGGAAGGAGTACGAGGTGGTGCAGCTTGTACGTGCAGATCAACTGCTCTAATCCATAAACATTTTTTATTTAATACTCCACAATTATATTTATTACATTTTTTAACAGATATAATAAAAATATATAAATTACTCTAGTTTTAAATTATTTGTAAGATGTGAATAACAAATCCAAAATCTAAATTTTTTGTTTACCATACTAACTAGACTTACACCCGCATAATTTAGATGTATTGATTTTTTATTTATAAAATTAGGATGCAATTAAAAAGACTATAAATTTGTATATTTTTGTAGTAACTCTTTTAAAATAAATTTATTTATCATTCATCAATATTATTATATATTAGTAAATAGTATATTATAATATAAATTATTTTCTATACAAATACGCCTAACTATAAATAAAAATAAAAAATAGATCAAACACAACCTAAAAAAGAGTTTAATTTACAAAATAATCTAATACTCTCACCGTCCCAGTTTACTTGTCCCAAATCTAAATGGCACAATAATCGATATCTAAAGTAATAAGAGAATTTAATGGTGTATTAGTGATGTATTAATGAGTGGAATGTTTGTTTAATTTATTTATTTATTTTTAAAAAGTAACATGGAAAGAGAGAGAATCTGGAGCACATTTTCAAATGATTAATTTTCTTATTTTCAAGTTAATTATTTACTATTTTAGGAAATGTGATAAATAAAATGGGACGAACCAAAATGAAAAATGAGACAAGTAAACTGAGACGGATGGAGTATTAAAGAAATTATACTTGAAAGAAATCAGAGAATAACGTACGCAACGAAAAAATATACGAAAATAAGCAAGAGTTTTACTCCACCTGTTCTCAGAACTGACTATCACTTGGTCAGTTCTGATTCTGAAAACTAGTTTAGCAGTCAAATCTTCACTTAATTTATTTTGCAGGATATACACCAATAACTTGAAGAGTTGTTGGATTTCAAGTCTAGAGCTGAAATCAAAACATAGCAATGAAAAATAAAGCAGTAAAAGTAATTAATGGACAAAATATTTTTTATAGTGGTTTGGAGTCAAATGTCCTACTTCCACTCTCCAACCGCGCAGGTTGGAAATCAATAGAACTTGTTACAAGGTGATGTAGCACGATCTGTCGTAGTCGCAGACAACTCTTCCGTCCACGAGTTGCATGTGGTCTCGCCTACTCTACCGTGAACTCGCTCTCTTCAGCTTGATGTACGAACACGTTGCGCAACTACCAGCTGGAAAAGTGTCGGATGAATGTGTTCTTCCCAGAATGTCAAGGTTGGATGGTTGGGTATTGTACCGTTGGAGTTTCTGAAGGAGTAAGAAACTCAACACGGATTCTTAGCAAAATTATAAACATAATCAAACAATTTTCTCATTTTCTCACGGGATGATTTATCTACCAAATCCGCTCCATATATATATATAATGATTTAAAAAATAATAATAAATAAAGTTAATATTAATGTCATATTTTTTGACGGAGAATTAACAAAATTGTAATTGTTTAACCTTCTTTGCTTTTAGTATTATAATAAGTAGACATCTAGTCTAGTCTGTAAATAAGAATACAAGTTTTTTTTTTCTTTTTTTTTTCCTACGAAAGCTGAATATTTTTTTTAACCTTTGAAATCGCACTCATTCTAATCATTATTTGGCATCAAGCTGAATAAGAATTCTAATAATTACTTATCCAATTTGCAATTGCTCGTGGACCTATCTCGTTTTTTTTCTTTTTCTTTTTAAAAAATATTCACTTATTTTTATTTTATTCTTCATTATTTGGCCAGAGTTTAAACTCTAAACTACACCCTATATAAAGCTTTGAACCATTGAAAAAAAGTAATCATTCAATCTTCAATTAATTAATAGTTTCTTAATTTAACTTAACTATACCATTGCATGTACGACTCTATTTTACTGACAACCATAACATGGTGTCAATTTTGTTTTACTTTAACACGTTAGCGTGTACGCACATTAATACTTATTTATGGTGAGTAAGTAAACATTTCTGATAAATATATAGTGTTTTTACATATTTTTGTTTTT
>JAPKLW010000252.1:165739-200722 GCA_026898455.1 Plectranthus barbatus | reverse complement strand
AATTAAACCGAGCTCTTACAACGTTTAAACTTTGCATCCATCTCTATAATAAATTGTACGAATTGTTGTTTTTAGTAGGAAATGGAATGATCGATATCTAGACATTTTATATGTATTATCCGTTAATGTATATATGAATAAGATAGTAGATACAATATATATAGATATGGCTACATGAAGTACTTTTGTGTTAAATTTTTTAAATATGTATTTTTATCCAATAATTCATATTTTTTTTTACTTTATATATTATGATTTTTTGAAATATAATATATAAAATTAAATTAAAGAGAAACATTTAAACCGTTGATTTCATCCAATCTAAGACCTCATATTATTAACACTTCTCTCCGTTTTATAAGCATATTTTAAGAGTTTATACATTGATTATGCTCTAAAAAAAGCTTATTAAGTATGTATGTATGTTATACCTATAGAAAAATGTTTGTATGCTCTACAAGTGCTCTACTATTTTTTTTTCATCTATTTATTTGATACGAACTAAATTATTTGAATTTTATTGATTTTCAGGATTGGTGCTCGTTGATTATTTTGGGAATGGTTGAATCATTATTTTTGAAAAAAATAAAATAAAATAACAAATTCGAAAAATAGAAGTTGTATGTATGAAACTCATAAGTCTTGTTTTCAAATATTATACACACTATCACATGATAGGTAGTATATTATGTTAGGTCGAAAATTTTAGTCTATTGTGTAGAGTTGATTAGCTGATAGGTTAGAACTGATTGTGCTTAGAATATAATATCTTGTATAGGTTATAAAATGTGTAATAGTTTAAGTCCGTGGAGAGTTAACAACTGAAGATTCGACGAACTGAAGACAAAAAGATCAAGTTCAACCGATAATTAAGACTGGTCAATTGCAACCGACAATTATGAGAAGAAGAGAACAATAGTTGATCGTCAGAAGAGAGAGTTTACCAGCTGTAAGAAAGAGTTCTCAGTTCATGACGAACTGACTAGCTGAGAAATAATTCATATGACACTTAAGCCTGTTAGCTGAAACTGCAAAAGTCAACTGCCACAATGACAAGTACTTCCAGGAGGATAACTAAGACCAGATAAAAAGAAAGAACATATATGCTCAGAAGATGTTCAAGACATTCTTCATTGGACAAAATACTAAGTTCGGAAAGCTGACAAAAAGAAAGAACAAATGAGCTAAGAAGATGATCGAGACATTCTTCCTTGGACAAAATACTAAGTTTTGAAAGCTGACAAACAAGGTATTAAGTGTTAGTTATAAGAAAGTATATATGTCGACCACTAGATATAGAGCTGAAAGGTCAGAAAAAGTGCAGAATCATACAACTCCATAAAACGACACATACCTGCAAAAGGATTGGTGATCCAAACATTTCTTAACAGCTACTATTTCAAATGAGCCTATGAATACCCCATCAGAAAGAGGAGAAAAAACTTTTTAACATTAAAAAATTTAAATATTTGAACTTTTGGCCAGCTATTATCATTTTGATTATTTAACTCTCTTTCTCTCTAAGGCTCCCTTAAGCCTTCTGAGTTTTTCACTCAAAACTTCTATGTTTCTTAACATAAGACTATCGAAGGTGGACCAGTTGATCTTCAGCAATGGCTCCGAGACCTTCCCGGCTCACTGATGTGATATCATCTGATCAACATTCCTTAAAAAGACTCAAACCTTCAACCTCGCAGCCGATAGCCCCTGGCAGAGTGTGGTAAAGCAACGTCCAACTTACAAGAGATAGGAGAAATTTACTGTTAGAGAATAACGGTAGCTGTAACTTGTATGAAATTATTCTGTACAACTGAAGTTAGTGGATTTTTTTAATGGAGAACAAAGAGTGAGCATATTAATATTTGACTTTCAAACCACTATAAATACTTTGTTTTTACTTCTTTTAGTTATTCACTTTACACTTTGCTTTCCAACTTATTTTAAACCCGACAACTGACTCAACTATCAAAGTATAACTGAAAACGGTCTTAAACCTACTCAGCCTAAGAATTTATTTTATAACTGCCAGCTAATTTCACAAGAGCCAATTGATAATCTAATCATGCCCACTTAAGTTTTCATTTTATCACTTTTCCATGTGCTATAGCTTTAATCTGGGACCATCAAGTAGTAGCACAACAGTTTGTCTAAAACTAGATGTTTTCAGTCACTAAGAACCATATCTATTCTTGTGTATCGAGCAAGTTAAAAAGAGAGATGATAGCCACCAGCCGACTGACGAAGTCTTTGGATGAGAAGTACTCCAGTTGGAAGAGGTGAGTCAAAGCACACCCCTTGAGCCAACAAGAGGATATGAGTCAAGTTATCACGTAGGGGCCTATCCAGATCTAGAAGATCAATATGAACAATGTCAACAATAGGCTCCCAGAGTACATTAGAAAGCCGACCAACGAGTGGACAACTTAGGATAAATGGAGGCAATAATTGGAATACCTCGCGTATGATATCATTTTTATCATGATAGACAAAGACCTCATAAAAGACGTTGCACACTTTAAGAAAACTAAGGGAATCTGGAATTTTTGGAGGATCTGTCTTAGGAGTTCGACCAGATCATGTGCAATAGTTCCCAGAGAATCAATGAAGAAGATGGATGCGGGATTCAACTCCATCATAAGCGAGCTGACAGCACTGGGCTGAAAATACCCAGTTGAAGAGTTAAATGCCAAGATCCTAGCTCGCACGCTAAAGTACGATTGGTTTGTCAAATTTGCCGCACTCAAGGAGCGTGATCTTAATTCCATGTTTGTTAAAGAAGTGTTTGCATCTCTGCAAGCACATGAGTTTGATAACATTCAGATCAATGAACATGAGGTTAAAAAGCCAGCCCAGTCGCCAACTAGGCAATTAGAGGATACAACCTTGTTCATAAAAGAAAGATCACCAACCGCGATGACCTAGACCAGACATTATGGCCGAGAGACCAGCTGCCCTCCCTGAAAGAGCAGCGGAGGCCCCATCAACTTCCTCAAGAGATGCGACAGACAACTCTATTCAAAAGCTTGAAGAGCAGCTGGAGATTATTATGTAGAGGCTCCACAAAGCCAGGAGCAAAGACCCAATAGCTCCTAAGGAATTAGTTAAAAGGAGAACAACTGAGAAACCAACTCTTTCAACAACATCACATCTTTTTAGTGCAACTCTCTAAATCACCTCAATTTGGCTGCCCAAAGATTGTAGAGGAAGAAAGCGCAAAGTTGAAGAAGAGCTTTCAAAAGAGGGTTTCAAGAGCTTATGCAATGGCCATGATATCCAGAACCAAGTGATGGGTTTTGTATACTAAAAGCATTTATTATAATGAGTATACAACGGTTTATTTCTCCTATCTGTTAATAATCTTACATGTATGAACAATGGTATCCTCTTGTCTCACCGATAGGGACGATCATACGGCATGTTGTAGATCGCAGAAGACAGTATGATTACTTGACCTAGTGAGACATAAACCTGATCACAACCGAGACAGCGTATGGGGATACGTCTGTCCGGATGGCTGCGGCATTGTCGGGATAAGTAGTCTGTCTTGGTTACTTGACATGCTGGTACGCACAGGTGGCGTATTGATGGACCACAGTGAGATGTATTCGTCTGTCTGACATCAGCGAATACAAGATCTCGTTATATTGATTGAGTCCAAAACCCTAACGAAGGTTCAGGGGTTTGCACGGGTTGACTGTTGCTTTGACTTGCCATGGTGGAGAGCCTAAGTAACGTGCTCGTATATCCGCATCTTGGGTAACAGCAATTCGTGTAGTACCGCCTGAGACTGGGTTTAGGTAACCATATCCGAGTAATAAGATGGGGACATTCCCTGAGGAGCTCAATAACATTCATCGTGTCAAAGTCCTGCAGGCTGATTAATTTCAGGCACGAGTGATAAGGTTTGAGTGGTACTACTCAGGAATTATAAGATATTAATTAATTGTAGTTAGAGCTTGTCAGAGGCTCCGATTAATTAATGGATGTCCGGTAACCTTAAATATGTGGATTCTCAATTAATGCAGCCCGTTCTCATAACGTGGTAATAAAGGGGTAGGTCAGTATTAATTCTGTGGTGAAAAAGAATTAATATTAATTAATTAATTGTGTCCTGGGTTGTGGACATGAGAATTAATTAATTTATAGGCCCACTTTATTATTTGCATTAGGTCCCAGGTCTGGCCCAAATTAAATATGCTGAATTGAGCCCAAAAAGGCCCATTAGGGTTTACAACCCTAGGTCTATAAATAGACAGCTCTCTCTCATAAGTTGTAACACAGTTGAAACACACTAAAACTAGAGAGAGAGGCGCCGTTTTTGGTGAAGAAAAGGAGGAGAATTTCGATTCTGGTCCTGCTCAGAATACAGATCTACGGAGTCCTCACCAGTAGTAGATCTGAACAGCATTGGGACACAGCCCTGAAGATCTAATCTGGAGAACAGATTTCTTTTCTTTGTTTGATTTGGAATTTATTCTTAGAAATTAGATTTCTAATTTCTACTTCCGCAGATAAATTCGAATTGCGTGGTTGAATTCAAGTGGAAGTTCAAACGCAAAAGATCGGATCAGAGACTACGGAGTTACGGTAAATATCTCAATCCACAATATCGTATTAAATTCATAGGAGCATGCTAGGGTTTTGTGAATTTAGATTATGTGCAATATCCATAAATCGATCCGGTTCAGTTTAGTTTTGGCGATTCGGTTCACGGAAAAACCCTACACCAAGATCCCCGGCATAACTCATGATGATGAAAACTTTGCATCAGTTTCAAATGAAGAGTTCTGAGGAAAGGGCACTTCTAACATTCGTTGCTGACATTCAAGTTAAAGATTTAGAGCAACAATTGGCACTCACCTTAACTGAGGATGAGGTAAGTAACCCTTCTACCTCTTTGTATATTAGGGCATGCAATCGATCACTCTGAGTCGTATCACTCCAACTCAAGTCTCTTGCAAAATTTTTTGATTATATTTTCTCTTTTTCGAGCTCTATTACTTCTTAAATAGACCAAGTTATGAAGTTGGCTAAGGCTTACTCTCTTACTGGAGATTCGGAAAAGCTCAAGTCTAAACACTTAGCTCTTTTAAATGATTTTAAAAATTAACATCCGAGTACAATGTCTTTAATAAAAAAAAACCATGAGCAAAAGCATATTATTTCTTCTTTAAAAAATAGCTCAAAATATTTTGATAGAATTGTCAGCCTTCAAAGGCAAATAACTGAGAAGGGTGAGTTAGGATTTGACCCATTAGCTTTGAGTAATAAAATCAAATTATGCATCAAATCCAATGACAATAGCAAGGGAAAATTTGTGTTTCAACATGCAAAACATCAACCATTCATTGAGGACAGTTTTAGGAGAACTAAGGTTCAACCTAAGGGAAGACTAAAGCAAGTTTCACAACATGTCAGCTCTTAGCCTCAATTAACCAAGTCATTAGTTAATGAGTCAGTTAGTCATCCCAGTTGTTAGGCCTCTATTATCAGAATGATAATCGGAGGCTTTATGATAACAGAAGCTTGAAATTTAATTGAAGACACCCAGTGCTGGGAAACTTAACTAGAGGCTTGTTTATGAGAAGCCACAAGTTCCAAAACTCAGAAAGATTATATTGGCCTAAGATGTATACACCGAGGAAACCTCGTGCAACTTTCTAAACAAACTGGGGCTATCTGCATGAGGTTTTGTCAAGGAGGAGTCAGGTCCAAAACAAAATTGGCACACCTACACCTTTTGGCATTCAACACTATAAAACGAGTACTCGCACTAAAACGAGTACCTAAATACTGTATTTGTGTATGTAGGTTACAGGACATAGTAGCCAACCACACATGATAGTTGATTCATGAATACTGGACAGTGGTTGCTCAGGGCACATAACTGGAAACAAGAGCTTTCTATCAGATCTAAGACTAGTTAATGGGGCATCAGTTGTTTTCCTGGATAACTCCAAAAGGAGAGTGATTGTTAAGGGATCATTTATAATGGATAGAGTTACCCTAAACGATGTCTCACTCGTGGAGAACCTCGAGCACAAGTTAGTGATCATCAACCAATTTGGAGATAATGGGTACAAGATAATATTCACCTAATGTGAGTGCTACGTAAAGGACAAACTCTCAAATATAATTAGGCTAAGAAAAGAAGGAATCTACATCGTGGACTAAGAGAGCAGACTCTTGCTTTGTCTCCAACAATTTCATTGAGATTGGTTGTGGCACAAGAGACTCAACCATCTCAACTTTAAGAAGAACAATCATTTGGTTCAACACAAGCTGGTGGAGAGTCTACCAACTAACATGCTAAATAAGGAAGGCGCCTGCAAAGCTTGCAAGCTGGGCAAGCAGACCAAAGCTTTATTCCATAATAAACTAGTTGAGCAAAAAATAGCCAGAGTCCTGGAACTGCTTCACATGAACCTATTTGGATCAATTACTTGGTGGAAAGAATTACACGTTGGTAGTTGTATGTAAATGATTTCTCAAGGTAAACATGGGTGGAGGTACTAAGAACTAAAATAGAGGTGAAGAAAATCATGCTGGAACTGATCTTCAAAATACAAAATGAGAAAGGATGCTCAGTTGCAAGGATCAAAACCAACAATGAGACATAGTTCTGCAATGGGCTGGTCATGGATTTTGTGCAGAATTTGGAATCTGCCGCACGCATTAAGCTCCAAGGATGCCACAATAGAACGGACTCGCAGAAAGAAGGAATCATACCCTGAAAGAAGCTACATGAACAATGCTAAGGCCAAGATCAATCAATACTACTGGGTTGAAGCAGTCAGTACAATATGCTACACTAAGAACCACAAATCCCTCAACACACACGATTGAACAAAACACCGAATGAGATGCACAAAGGATTTAAGTCTTTGCTAACTCATCTAAGTGTTTTCGCTTGTCCAAAAAAGGACTTTACAATTGCTTGTGTGAGAAATGAGGACCAAATGGCTGACATCTTCTCCAAACCTCTTCAATAATCTAGGTTCAAGGAGTTGTGCACACAATTAAGTCTTCTTGAACTAGACGAGCCAACTGAAGGAGATAACTGATTTCTAATTCTCAATTTTTTTTTATCGAAAGTGAATGCTGAGATAACTGGGTTTCAACTCCCAATTATTCATTATGTTGGGAATAGACTGAGATGAGTGAGCCACATCTCTTCACTCTTTTTTGGTTTTCTGAACTAAGAACTGATCGAGAGGACTATCATTTATCGGATAAATCATTCTAAGTGAGATGCTTGAAAAAGTATTTCATAATTTTTTATTTTATATATTATGTTTTTTTCTGAAAATATGTTGGGGCCACGAATCGAATGGCCCATCTTGAAAGCCTAAATAGGCCCACCAAGCCGAAAGTCTTACAAACTGCGATCAAACCCAAGCAGGAAGCAGTTCGACAATGGGATACCAGCTGGAAGCCAAGGAGGAGAACTCGGAGCAGGTTGACTAGCAAGGAGCTGCCTCTGTCAAGCTGCACAACGGTCAAGAGAAGAACCAAACAAAGGTGCGAAGATTCCGGAAACCACCGACGACAGAGACGTTGCAACGACTCGGAAAAAATCAGCGAACTATTCGCAACGGCTCTGGCGCACACTTTGGAAACCCTAAGGCACCCATAAGCTCTACATATAGGCACTTGTAAGCCGAAAAACGACATCTAACTTTTGAGCTTACTTAATATTTGCAGACTGTAGTCAATCGGCATTCTCTATCAAGCTGTCTACTACACTTCGTCGGAGCTCGCCCTGTCCTGTTCGATTACTATAATAACTATTTCTTATTTATCTTAATCGATCTTGTGCAATTAGTGTATCTGTCCAGTTATTTAAATTGATGCTTCAACTCTGCTTCACCTACTTTACCTGATCTTACATTGTTTATTCATGTGCCCTCTTACTTTAAAGTCTCAATAATTATTTATCACATATCTATATCGTCATATTGAATCTATTCTATTCATATTGTCAGTCACTAATAGTTATTTCCAGCAATTCTCTAATTATTTGGACCGAGAGTTCCCGGGGCCCATATGTGTACGAATCTAACCTCAACAATATACAAATTAAAATTATAGAGAAATATTTGAACCGTTGATTTAATCCATCTAAAAGCTTATATTTTTAACACTTGATTTTTTTTTTTTTGTTGTATATGCATATTTCAAGAGTTTATTGATTATGCTAAAAAAAGCTTATTAAGTATGTTTGTATGTTTTATATGTACTCTACTAATTTTTCTCGTCTTTATCTGATACTAAATAATTATGAAATTTTTATTGATTTTCAATATTTGAGCTCCTCACACTACAAATATTAATTGTTTTGGGAATGGTTGAGCTATTGTTTCTTAAAAAAGAAAAACTAAATAACAAATTGGAAAAATAGAAGTTTTGAGTATGGAACTCAAAATCTCTTTTTTGAATTTTATACACATATACATACACACTATTTATATAGGGGTGAGTCCAAGGTTGAACATGTGCCCATGAATGAACAGAGACCAAAATCTAGCCCTTGGTTTCGAAAATAGACGTCCCTAATTTTCTGTTGAAATTTATCATTGTTGATAGCTTCTTCTATCATTAAAAGGGCAAATTAGTCCTAAACGGAAAAAAATTGAAATTAAATTAAATCTGCATGCTGATTTTTCGGATTCGGTTACCAAAATAAATCCCCACGATTTTTTCCATTATTATCTTATAATTTGGAAAGAGAAATAAGATCATGTTGCATATTTTTGGGGTGCGGTTACCAAAAAAAATAATACACCACAATTTATTCCATAATCTTAAGTTAATCGTTATCATTGTTTATGGTTTTGTGTGTCATTGTACGGTAATTCTATCAAAGTGTGATAACTGCAAGGTGAAATAAGATTTTCCGTCTGATTTATCGGGTGCGGTTTTAACTTCCACTAATCTATTGTCGTTAAATGCATAAACAACTTTAATTATTCATACAATGATATTGAATAAAGATAACAATGATCATAGAGGTGTATTAAAAATCAATTAAGAGCAAACTGATAAATTTTGATAAAATGATATTGAATACGAGTAACAATGATAATGTCAACAACGTACAATGATATTTAATAAATATAACAATAATCTTAAAGGTGTATTAAAATTCAATTAAGATTAAACCAATAATTTTTATAAAATGATATTGACTACATGTAACAATGATAATGTCAATAGCGTACAATGCTACATATCAACTAAGTTCAAACAATGTAGAAAATAAATAAACAATTAACAATCCATTAACAAAGATTTCGTCGAGCCCTACAGTTCACAAAAATAATGACATACATTTAACACAACAATGAAAATCGCATATAACATAAAAATAATGAAAAAACACATTAAACCAAAAGATAAAGACAATAAAAGATTGAAAAATAATTCAAAGAATAAAGATTGAAAAATAATTCAAAGAGTCAAAACCAAAATCGAGGCCATCACTCCTCTAGCCCTTTTGACCGTGTGGCCTGAGAATACTTTTTGAGTCATGCTTGCTTTAGAGTGGAGAACCAGAAAACGACTTTGATTTGGAAGAGTGAGAAAGCTGCTGAAATTTGGAGTTGCACCTCTGAAGAAATAGAAAGCGAAAGTCGGATGATCGACGTGGACCACCGCTAGGAAGATCGGCGTTTTCCCTAAATCTTTTCGCCGATAGGGCAATTTCTTCCCTCAGCGTGCGGCACGGTGCAGGTGGCGCCGCCGCCCGGGTTCCTACCGTCCGACGATCGCAGTCCAGCCCTAATGTCTGATTCGCAGGCCTCGGTGTGGTGAAGCGTGGGTTTTCTTGTTCGCGACTAGAACGTGAAATCTGGGGTTTTCTTGGTGTCTTGCTCCGACGGGGTGTTTGGTGTTGTGTGATTCTGCCGGCGATTCAGATGTGTGACGACGCCGACATGTGGTGAGTGTGCCCTAAGTTTCGAATGAAATTTTTTGACGTTAATTATATATTGATTTTATAGGATATAAAAACCAAAAATAAAAAGATATTACAAATCTTATAAAACACATAAATATAAGTATTTCCAAAACTAACAATTTTAATATGATATGTGTTACCAATATTACCCTTTACTTAATATAAAAATAATTTAAAAATGACATGTGACACATTATGAGGCGTTCAAAAAATAAGATGTATGGTTGGATATATAGTCATTGTTCATTCAGGACATATAGATCAGATTTGAACACAACTCTATATATATATATAGGATGGATCATGTAAAAAAAAATCCCCACATGAGAAAAAAGAATGAATTATGTCCATTAGATCTAAAAAAAATCAATAGTTGATATTCAAACAAGCAACGACTAAAACACAATCAAGCAACAAAATAATCAAGCAACAATTAAAACACAACCAAGCAACGTTGGAATCAAGCAACGACCTGAATACAGTCAAGCAACCTCATGAACACAATCAAGCATGTTTCTCACTTTCTCACGTTAAAATCTTTCTCACCGGATCCTCTCTCTATATATATCCACAAATTTATAGTGCAAGATGCAAAGAGTGTAATATGATATGGAAGAAGTAAACTACCCATGATGTTGTTGTTGTTCCAAATGATGTCTTACAATCAACTCCAATAACTCATCACAACATGATCAATTTCTCAGTCATGCAAGATTTTATTTTTCCCAAAGAAAAAAAAATTAAAAGTTTCACTTAATACCAAGAACACTTCAACGCTACAACAATCCCACCCCACCACAGCATGATGATAGATATTAAGGAATATATATTTTGGTTTGATGCAAGTCACAAACACAAAATAAAAGTAATTAAAAAATAAAAATGATGCCCACCAAGCAACAAAATAGGAAGAAAAAAAAAATGAATAAGGCTTAAGAGGGGATGGGATGATGATGATGATGCCTCATTTCCACCAACTATTCCTGCTCCTTTTATCATGCTCACCACCACAACCTTTCTCCCTCCACAACTTTCCCATTTTATTGGTTTTCCTCTTTCCATACAACGTGTTTCGATTCATTTAGTTTTTGTGTTAAAAAAAAAAATTTATGTTAAATAGTAAGAATTTTTGTGTTAACATTGATTGCAGTAACAACTGAGGTAAAATAATATAAATTAATATAAAAAGCGCATATTTTCTAAAAAATATATATAAGAATAAATTATCATACTAAAAGTTAGTTTGCACTAAATAGGAATGAATTTACATCATTCATTTCAACAAATAAATGGTTGAGATTTAAACATTTTTCCAAATTTTATGCTTTTTTATTTTATATATTATGCTTAATCAAATTAAACATGATTTATAAAGCAATTAAGCACAAACGAAAATTATGCTTAATTTTTTAATCTTTGATGCTTTAATCTCAACCATTGATGCTATCAATCCAATAGCTAAGATTCATTCTTATTTAACACAAACTTTAATTTTAGCACTTATCATTAAAAAAAGTATAAGATTATGAACAAATTTGAATTTAGACCACAAATTGAATATAAATAAAAATATATTAATTAATTTTTATTTAATATAAAGTATAAAGTGAATTTAAGCATTCAATTTATTCCTTATACATATGTGTTTATATTTTTACCATCATAAAAGTTATTATAATACTGAAATCCCATCTAGATCACAACACTAAAGTAGAACCTTTTTAACTGGTTACTGCCCCCACCAAGTTTCTTGATTATTACTTATACATAGAGATATACATGAACTAATCTTGACAGTTTATTAAATAGATCTAACTCCCCATAATAATAAAAATAAATAAATAAAAAGTTATTAAAATTTGTGACAGCCAATTAAGGCTATTGTAGTATGTTAAGATATTGATTGGGTATTCAGTCCATTGGGCTATGGATTGAATTGTAAATTGTTCAATTCGGATTAAGTTAACTTAATCCCACGAATATATGAATTATTTTAAATATTTAAACTTTTATAAGGTTTTTGTTTTTTTTTTTTTGAGGGAATAAGGTTTTTGTTACTAAACGGCTTTCTCTCTTGATTTTTAAATAATAAAAAATAAAAGAAAATATTTATTCCTTACAAAAATTCATAACACATTACAATCTATATGTATTCATCGTAAATCTAAATAAATATCTCATTGATTTTTAGCCATTTTTTGGAAAGTAAATGATAAAAATTGATTGATTGCAGTGGCGGATCCAGAAAATCTCCGTGAGGAGGTTGAATTTTTTTTTTTTTTTTGCCTCCACTAGACTTTAACCCTTCGTATCATGTATTTTTTTTTCATCCATTTTTTCTTCTTTACGAGGGGGGCTAATCCAAAAAATCTCGAATCATGATACTATAAAAACGAAAAAAATTCCGGCTAGGGGCTCCAAGTGTAGATCCGCCAATGATTGATTGGCTTTACATAATCTCCAATTAATTTGTCATAACTAATCAATGAGAATTAATCGATTATATCTATCTTTAAAATAAGATTTACGGGAGAGATAGTACTCTATGCCCATGTGTTTTCGCCAACTTGCATGCTAACTCTTATTTATTTATCTTCCATTTTCCACTTTTGTTTTCATATTAAGATATAAATGAACCCAAAAAAATTTATAGAAATATATAAAGATGTGACAACACTACATATGTGCGATAGATGTGACATTGTAACCCGTCTTATCGTATCTTCCTATACGATCTATTTTATATATATATAATTTCTACATCTACGTACCTATTTTTCTTCGTTGAATTTCTTTTGTCATACTCATCCCTTATTAAGAAATAATAAATCAAACTAATTAACACAATTAGGGATACCATGAGAAAAGTGAGTTAAGCAGGATCAAGTTGGAGGTTACTTTTTACATTAATTCTTTTAATTTTAATAAAAATCTTAGATATTTACATATTATGGATCATAATAAGTTGAGTGATAATAATTGAAATTATATTAAATTCGATAGAATTTGTTAACTTAGCTCGAACTGAGTTCAAACTTAATAAGGATTGCGAATTTCGAAACTTGAGCTCAGTTAATATCGAATCGATTTCAAATTTTTTAAGGTTAATGTCAAAATATTAGCACTCCACCAATGTTTTTTTATTATTATTTTGTTTGAACATTTGTATATATCATCAATTTATGTCCAAAAACTATTGAGTTATTTTATTTTGAATTTGAACTAGGACTAAACCCATTACTACTAAGCTGCATGTCTATGGTAAGATCATTGAATTCATTACTACCGCATATTATAATTTCGAACAAACTAGTCGAGACAAATGATGCGGCTCATAATTTAGCCCTATGTATAAATATAGACACTCAAAACTTCGGATTTTCCGAAACATGATTGTAAGTCGAGAAATTATGAAATACTACTATAATTTAAAAACATTTAACCCTAGCTAGATTACATCAAAAAATCAGAATCCAATAATTGGAGGCATATTAAATGTCAACGACCGGCTGCCGTAATTATTGGGAGGCATAGCATGCGATCCTTGGACTTGTTATATTCCATTTACACTCAAATAAAACTTTAGCATAATTAATATTCTTGTGATTAATCCACCTACAATTATTCGTATAATAAAGAAAAGATTTGTGACAACGACATTTTTTTCACGCCCATAATAATTGGGAGAGTCAAGCAACTTTTATGGATATACAGCTATGTTTTCGAGTAGTCAAAATTTTGCTTTAAACAAAACGACACTACAAAAATCAATGTTTGTACTTGCCCAATGATTGAAATTGTCGAAACTCCCTAATCCATTAATATTTTGAAATATATATAAATAAATGAAGAGATTTGATTTTGGTAAGAATATTTTGTTTGATTATTATGTTGGTGGGGAAAGCAAATTTAAAGGTTGAAAATGAAGACCCAAATATTGGTGATGGGGCACGCCTGCAGATGTGACATTCATATCACATCCCACTATCTCATTTTTGGAAACCCAAATCATTGGACTCTACATCTAATCAATAATGTTTTTGTCATTATTTTTCCTCTCTCTTATCTCATATTGTGAAACATAAAACAAAGATTTTTTTTGTTGTGATTTATGGTTTTGGGTTGGATTTATAATAGGAATATTAATTTAACTCAAATTTATTGGTAATTTTCCTAAAAATTGGATTAGGCTTGATATATTTTACTTTAAAAAAATTTAGATGGAAAAACTTAAGATTGAGAAATCCAAAATTTTATAAGGTTAAAATCAAAATCTGATGAGTTAGACTTGATTAATCCGATTAGTTTTTAAATATTTTTTTGCCTTGATTGTATTAAAACAATCTACTTTTTGATGGTTCCAGATCAAAATCGACACGCGGTGTAGAAGCGTGCATGCGATGGGCCCATTTTTAAGTTCTCTGCTAACTTAAGAAGAGTCAGCCTACGGTTAAGAAAAATAATTGGCTGAGCAGATTTTAAGTCTCAATTTAAGTTATAGACGAGCGACTCATGATTTAGTTTTTGGTTTTCAAATCAATTGAAAGCAAATAAAAGCGGTAAGAGACATAATTTATAGTGGTTCAGAACTCAATTGTCCCTACATCCACTCTTCATTCACTATGAACATAAATCACTATCCTTAGTTGTTTACGTAATGTAATATAGTTTACAACTTTGGATCATCTCTGATTGAGTCTCTATGCCTCTGACACTGGCACCGCAATTGATTGAGCTTTACCACAATCTACGTGCTAGACCTTTCCTTTGACTACCAAGTACTAGAGTATGGGGTTGCTACTTTCGTTCTTTTACTAGTTAGAATCTCCACGATCTCAACTAGAAGGTATAAGGATTTTTTTCCCTTCACGAACGTTGGTTCATCCTACAAATCTTGCTATCTCAGAGCCTCTGCGATAAGTCGATCGGCCTCCGACAATCTCGTGTAAGAAGCACAAAAGGCTTAAGAGAGCCTTAGAAAGAGATATTGAGCGATCTAGATGTATGAAATAGGCGATCATATCAATACCATTTTCTCTCGTCTTTGTTAGGGTATTTATAGGCGTGATTTGAATACCATCCATTGTGAAAAGTGTGATACAACACCATACTTTTGCAGGCTAACGTTTGAATTGTGATGTACGAGTGCGCAACTTCTATCCTTTGGATGGGACATCTAAAATGACAGAAGCATCAGTCAATGATCGGGTCAGCGGAGCGTATCTTTGTATGTCTATTCTCTTTTCCTCATCCTGTCAAGTGCCACCTGAACTGTCAGCTAATACTTTTCTCATAGCTTGTCAGTTATCTTTTATGAACCATCAATTGTGACTCCCTCTTTCCTTATAACTCTTAGTTGTTGTTGGTCTTGATATAAGAGTTGATGCATAGCAAAAATAAAATTAAGTAGGATTGCGCGTCACAAACTGGTTGTTGCTCACCAGTTTGCGTTTCTGAAAACTTATTGCTTAGCGGGTTCAGGTTAGGTTCAAATTCAGATATACTTCAACACAAGATTGTGTTGAGTTTGAAATCCTTGTAGAAAATAAATAAAGCAGTAAAGTGCAAAAGGATTTATAGAGGTTCGGGCCTAAAATCATATGTCCTCTCTTCAAACTAAAGTTTGAAAATCACTAAGCTTTACAGGAATACAAAGAGCTCATGATCTATAGCTAGCTGGTACATGCCAATGTCTACTAGTCCACTAGCTCACTCACACAAGCCTTCGTCTTCCTTCCGACTTCACAGACTTGGAGTGGGGGCACATGATCACTATTTTTTTATAATGATTTTTTATAGTGTAGTGACAAGTTAATATTATCGATCCCACGGAGATTGTAATAGCGAACACCTCATGTACTGAACCATTTGTTTTCGGTTTGTTGTCTAAGTAAACAGAAATTTGAAGGGTTTTGTAATTTAAAACTAATTTTGCAAGAAAATTAAATTAAAACAAGTAATTAAATAGGTTTTGAAAACTTCTTGAGAAAAGTTCAGATTCCAGGGCAAGTTCATGTCAAGGATAGCATGCAAGGGAATTTCATCGATCAATTTAAGATAAAGATTTGGTGGAACATCGGGAAAGTATTACAAATTCCAGGCTTTCATAAAGTAGATTATCAATTTCCTATATCCTCTCGGTCTCTAGGAAAATTAACAACTCCTCAAAACATCAGATTTATTCCTATGGATCTAATTCCTCTTTTCAGACATAATTAAAATCCATATTAAAAATTCTTAAATCCATTAGTCAATTTTCACTTTGCAGTCTCAAATTAATTAATTATGAAAACCTAATTAAATGGCCAATTTAATCAGATTTGAAAAAGCACAAGAATTATTAAACCAATTAAAAATATTGATCGATTTAATCACCTAAACATGCATCCAAGACAATCACATAAGCCCTAGAATCTGAATAAGGATTTACCTACTCATATTCATGTTAAACATAATCATGAAAGGATAAAACCTGTAATAAAACTTCATAGAGAAAACAAGCCTTGATATTGCATCCAATCTTCAAAGGTTCGAGTCCAATCTCACCACAAAGCAAAAGCAACTCAAGAACAAGAAAAACTCTAGGGTTCAAGTCTCCCAAAAAAACATGAATGGCAAAAATCGCCTAAATAGAATAATATATACTAGGTTTAAATTGTCCCAATATGGAAATAAATTAAAAACAGCAACTTCCAATTTCCCGACCCGAATTTCGATCGACACCACGCCCGTCGATCAAAATGGATACTTCGAACTCGATCCTTCCAAAGCTATGTTGATTCTTCGCGTCGAACCTCCCTGTCGGTCGATAAACTTTCTGTCGGTCGACATAATCTCAGTCGGTCGATTTTCATCCTGTCGACTGCTCTGAACTCCACTGAACTCTCGATTCTTCACCTGCCTCTGTTTCGATCGACACAATGTCTGTCGATCGACACAGAGGACTTCACCACACGGCTCTTTTTCACACTTAGCCACTTTTTTCTCTAAAAACCTGTATTTTTCAGCATGACAAGCAAATTAGGTACAAAAGTCATGCGATGCTCAGAATTCAAAGTAAACACATCCTAAATCTATCAAAACAACGAGAAAATCCATAGATAAGTGAACGAAATAGCGCACTTATCAGCACACCACACAGCCTCCTCCTCGGGATCTTGGGAGCATTAGAGTTCTTCCCGGAATGGTCGAACTTACGGCTAGATGCCCGTGATAGTTCCTACTTGGAATGAGCATAAATTGTTATGTTCTTACTTGGGGAGTAAGAACACCAAGAAATAACTCGAGCTGAGAGACTACGAGTCTTGTGTCCAACGAAAGTACATGGTGAGCTTATGAATAAACCTTAAACTTTAAGAACTTGAGTTTCTGTAACTTTGGTTGTCACAGTTCTTGTGACTTTGTATTCAAAACCAGTATGCTAGAATGATCTGTTGAAATCAGTAACCCCTCCTCTTCTGACACTTCATCTTCGTCTATTTATAGATGAAGTGGGAGCGGTTTGAAACTTGTAGCCGTTTAGAAACAATCTGGATGTTGTCCAATCCAGTGTCTCTTCTCTGCGAAGAGCAGAGTGTTTTTTTTAGAATTTCTGCTTCTGCTCCGTCCTTTTCTGACAAAGGATTTTGACTCTGCAACTTTGTTTCAGAACGACTCTTTGTCAGTCTGAGGAACTAAAAAGTGGTTGATCACCAGGGTCTCCGAACATTAAGTAATCTCCATTCTTGAAGTTTGGCCTTGAAGAACATTCCTTTGACTTGTTCTCTTGTTTCTATGTGCGGATTGGTGATGTGAGATTATTCTGAGCTTGTGAACTAGTGACCTCCAAATTTGTGACGTCAGCCAGTTTTTTGGATATCAATTTCCAAACTGGTAGCCTTTTTCTTCTCAGTCCTTGCGCATCTTGAATTGGTGGATTAGATCCCGAACCTAGTTTATTTTGATCAGCTTTGTTACAACTCAAAGAAAATCCTAAACTCTTCTTCACAAGTTTCGTACAAACTAGAGCTATTCTAGAGATACTCTAAACTAGTGGTTTCTATACAATCTTTTACACATAAAAAAATCAAGTCGGTAGGAAAACTTCCTAACAACTGTATTTGACCAGTTATGGATAATTTTGAACTGATTGATCTTCAACAAGTTATTCAAGTTTTCAGCTCTTATCAGAACCTAAACTATTAAAACTTCAGAAGCTATAGAATGAGTACAATGATCAAGTCTATCTAGTTATTCAAATGATAGTTGACTGATGGTTTTTGACAATCATAAAAAATAGACATAATTCCTAACACTTCTAATATTTAATACTCCCTCCGTCCCGGGTCTCTTGAGACGTTTGACCCGGCACGGAGGTTAAGAAAAAGGGATTAGAAAAGTTAGTGAGGTTAGATTAGTAGGTTAATGATTAGAAGAGATAGTGGAGTATGAGAGATAGTGGGGTAGGAGTAGAGTATGTTTAGTGGATAATTAATTAATAAAAACTTTCCAAAATAGGAAACGTTCCAAGTATTCTGGGACGGACCAAAAAGGAAAACGTTGCGACTGTCCTGGGACGGAGGGAGTATCATTTTTTAATTATTTTCAAGTTTAATAGTTGTATTTATTTTTAATAAATAATTAAAAACTTTTAAAGTTATTTAATCATGAAGTCAAAATATAAGATTCCTTAAAATCTGAAATTCAAACATCCAGTTCAGGATTTCTCAAACTGGCGAGCCATTCTCACACATAGCAGGATGTCAACACCCTGTGTTAGGAAAGGACGGAGTAGGTGCAGCTGAGTAGGTAAAACAACCTGTCTCTATCATATTAGAGCCCCAATGAATAGTTCAAAATCAGGATTTTCCTTAAACGACTATTTTTTTAAACCTTCCCTTTCTTCGTCTATAAATAAGCCGGAGCAATCTTAGAGGAGAAGATTACGACGCGAAGGTAACGAGTTCATACAAACATATACGAATTCTAATGAACTCCATACAAGCCATAACCACAACCTTCGCATTCGCTCATTTTCAAAGGTCAATCATCCTTACTCAAGCCAATCTCCGAACAAAGACTCCAGGAGTTTAACATCCCTGTTCGAGGTTATTTGTAATAGCTTACCGTGTTCCAATCTCTGGGCATGAGACTTATAGCTTCTCAGCTTGAATTTTTATTTTGGTGCTCTTTCTCTCTAAGAAAGACCGCAATATTTGGAACTATCTCCAAGTTGTAACTATTAGGGGCTTTTTGCCGCAAGTTCAAAGAGTTCCAGGAATAACTAATTGTGATACAATTATAAAGTTGAATCTTCCACTTTTTCATTATATTTTGTGTGATTTTTTGTTTAGGTCAAAAAGAAAAAGGAAAACGAATACTTTAAAATTTAATGATTATGAGAGATGGTGCAAGTAAACGGCTTAAAAACATATTATAATCGAGATAAGGTTTAATTTAGTCCATTAGACTATTTTGGAAGGAACAAATTGGATTCTCCAAAATTACTTAAGTCATTTAACCTTTTTATTATTAAAATTGATACAATTGACCCTAACACTTGAGTCAATTAACCTAATTTTATTATTAAAATTGGTACAATTGACCCTCGCACTAGAATAAACACATGCATGTGTGCTTCCGGGTTGGAATCTAGATCAATCTCTATAGGCATATCTATTACCTTCACAACTTGGGAGGGTTGGTATGGTATATCAAACATTTTTTATATATCATATACTATACTTAAATTTATGTTATAAGAATTTTCATACTAATATCACAGAATAAAATCCGGTATATCAAAGCCATTATATGATATGAATGCAAATATTTACCGTACCAATTGTTCAATATACTGTACTGAAGTTTTCTCGATATACTGTATCGTACCAATATCGTATCAAAGTATTTTTAATATACTATATCATACCAATAATGTATAGAAATATTCATCTAAATAAGCCTATGACATAATAATATAGATAATCCACATCCAATTAAACTCCAACAATCTCATGTGAGCAAATACTAATAAAATCATGCAAATATCTAAAATTTTCCAAACATAAAAAATAAAACAACTACAAATAAATATAATCCTACTTTCATGTCATGTAGTAAAGTAGAGTATGTAATAAATATTTGAGACTCCACTCAGTAAAAGAAACAATAGAATGTAAAGCATCTTATTCCATCGTAAAATTAATATATAAACCCAAAAAAAGAAGTAATTGATCAGTAAGTGAATGTAAAAATACTAACAATAAGATTTACAATTTTCTAATCAGTATATTATTAATGATGGCAATCTTGTAATGGTATCATCACGTTTTGTCTGATAAGAACATAATTTAAGAAGAAGAAAAATCAAGAAGATCTCTCATTGCCAGAGCTTCAGTTCACTTCTACTCAAAAGAGACTTATAGAAATAACTCAAAGGAAATTAACATAATTAAAATAACATAAATTATACTTCCTTCGTCCCGGTTTATTAAGCCTTTTTCTTTTCGGCACAAAATTTAAGAGTTGTGAGTGTAGAATGAGTTAGTGAAATGAATATTTTATTATTGAGTGTGAAAATGTTGCCATTTTTGGAAAGGGGCCAATTTAGTTGGGACGCCCGATTTGGTAAGAGGATCTATTCTGCTGGGACGGAGGGAGTAGAAATTAAATCACTAAACTACTCAGCCCACGAAAGTTCACTCAGTCCCGGCAACCCCGTCAGCCCCTTATTTTTGCTACATATCAATTCCATCCTCCTTTGAAACAACCTTGTTCTCAAGACTGAAGTTCGGATATTGAAACTGATTCTGGAAAATACCTTTCCTCGTCCCAGTATCCTTAATATCCCTTGTCAATTCCATTGCTATCTCCGAATCCTTCGCCACTATCTCCAAATCCTTCGGCTTAAGCCCCGGATCAAGCTCTTCAACCCGTTCATGAAATGCACCAAACTTGCCAATGGACAAACGCTGTCAACGGTTTCCAATTTGTTTTACTCATGACAACTGTTCGAGCGTATCAAAGTGTGCCACTAATGCATGCGTAAATTCTTTCCATGGAATTGCAGGCTTTCTCACCCTCATCCAATTTACCCGATATAGTGTCATTCCTTCTATCGCTGTCACCATCCTCTCCAGCGTTGTCCATGAAGCTCGAACTATTGTTCCACCCTCGCATCCCATCCAATCGGGTCATTCCCAACAAACGATGGCAACTGAACCTCATGCACAACCCCTGCGCCTTTTACGACTTTGTACCCAGTGTGCCCCCTATGTAGTTGCACTGCCCGCATCTATCGCGCCAATCTGACTTGTTCTCTTTGTCTCTTCATGTGAATAGGAACTGAACTTGTAAACTGGAGATGATCCAGGTTGGTGTCTTCGGTCAGTTTCGCTGAGATTTCAACTTCAAACTGGAAGCTGATCTCTCCTTACTCTTCACACGATCCAAATTGGGGCTTTTGATTTCTACCCAGTTTATCTCGATTAGCTTTGTCAGTTATGTTACAACTCAATATATTCAAACAGGACTTTACAAGTTTATGCGAACTAAGCTAATTTAGAGACACTTCTAACTTGGTGGTTTCTATACAATACTTTGGCACATCAAAATAACAAATAAGTAGGAATACTTTCTAATAAATATATGATAAGTAATCATTATGATTCATGCTTTATTATTACTAATTATTTTATTAGACATATATAATAATATAAATATATTAAGACATATTAATACATAAGTTTTATATTTTGTTTGTCATTTAATTATTCTTATAAACGTTTACTACTATTATCTATAATGAATATTCAAAAACTCAAAATATATAATTAAGCAGTCCATGTTAAATAAAAAATGTTGTTTCACATTTAAATTAAAATATAAATATCATTACGTTGATTCGTTGATGAGTAATTTTTTCTTTTATCATCAACTGATTATATTATTTTAATAAATATTTTGCACAATAAAAAAGCATAAGATATTTAAAATAAATAGAATGATTCCTCAAATAAAAGTAGGGGAAATGGCCAGGAAGAAATATATTTAAAATATTTTTTTCTATGTTTTATCTTATATCTATACTTTATCTACAAATAAAATTTCTAAAAAGAATAATTTTTTTTCCTAAATATAGTTTCTAAAAATAATTTTAGAACTTATGAATTGGCTCAAACATACCAAAACTTTATGCATAATAGACACAATATAGCCTAGAAATCATCTTGAAATGCAAATGTATGCTAGTGTCGAAAAATAAATATTCTGGCCTCAATTCTAGTCTAAATCTTCAAGATTCAACAACCATTAATTCAATCTCATCATGGCCTCATAATTCAATAATTCCCGCATATTCACCATCTACCACTCACACCATTAATGAGCTAGAAACTCAAATAGATCGTGATGGAGAAATAGAACATAACTCATCAACTTCTGGATCACGTTATGGTTCCATCTGCCAAGATAATATCGCTAATCGGTATCAATTCAAAATAACTAATACATGATGTGACGAATAATTCCAACCCTTGTCATTTACTCACTCCTTGTGACCTTGTTGAGTCATCACTGTAGTACATATTTCCCAAATATCCACATTACATTCAACACTCAGCAACACCGATATCTCCAATGTACTACGGTTAGTAGTCAGCGGTCTCACCCGTGTGACTCATTACTTACTTGAACTCATATCTCCATATAACACAAACAATTTCTTACCTGAATTTACCTTCCACTAGTCTCTAAGGATTAGGGCTCACAATATTTTTCAATATCAATGAAATAAACACAACTTATGCAATTTCAAACAAAATCACACAACGAACTCAACATTCAAACCACAAATTTAAAATCATAACACAAAACAAACTTGACAGTCAAACTACAAGATCAAATCAGTCACCCCACAAAAACCAATCATTCTAAATAGATCAATGATTTCAGATTTCAGCAACAACATGCCAATCACAATCAAATCAAGCTAGTGCGGGATTCTTGCTCCACCGCTCAACCAATCAAACCATCATCGACACCCCAAATACCCTAGCGAGAGCTAAGCTTCCATCGGTATAAAACTTCAATCGCTGTCGTGTGGCTAGAATTTGCGTCAGAAGACTGCTGTCAGCTGGAGGGCTCTCCTTCATACAAAAATGAGAGATGATATTGTGTTTCTCTCCATCTAAATTGTGATGCACCTCCTTAACCAACACCTCATACCCCATGTTAGATGAGTCATTGTCTAGACTCACTCAAGCAAGATAAGTGTCCAACACAAATTATAAATTAAAACTCTTAATTTATAATTTAACAACTAAATTTGCACTCTTATATATATATATACACATATTTGTATGTATATGGCTCTGCAACCTCAATTGACTATAAATCATCATATTTGCATTATATACTCGGTCCCATTATTTGGATTGATGCGATTGATCATCATTTCATGACTCCCAATTCGGATCAAAGAATGAGACATCCTATTAACATAAAAATCAACGATCACCATAACAACTCAAAATTCTAATTCTTCAAGCTCGGGTTTCAAATCTCAATTCCAACCATCCAAATCTCAAATGTCTTTCTCTCTCTCATTTTATCCCAATATATTGGAGATCGACATCTTTTACCATATAAAACTTAATATCGTGCCATTTTGGTAGTTGCCTGATAATTGTTGTCAAAGTAAACTCAATCAGAGGCAATATCAATTCCTAATTACCCTTTTGATCCAACACAACAGTGTTTAGCATAGTTCTCTCGGACTGTCCATCTGTCTTTGGATGGAATGCTTACTGAAATTCATATGTGTACTGCTCAACTTTTTCTGTAAACTCATCCAATATCTCGAAGTAAACCTCAAATTACGATAAAAAATAATATATACAAGTACTCCATGCAATCGTACAATTTCTCGAATTTACAACTAAGCAAGTTTATTAGAGCCGTAAATTACTCGCATCAGCAAAAAGTGGGCGTACTTGGTTAAGCAATCTGTGACCAAATTTATAGTAATATATTCTCATTTACACTCAAGAGCATCAACGGTGGTAACTTACCGTAAATTTGCTGATGTAGTATCTGCACCAAATAACAAACTAAACATCTCTTTACATGACTAGCATCATCCTTCTTCATGCCTTCCACCCAAAATCTCCTCTTTAAATTATGATACATCTTCGTATTTCCCGCGTGAGCAATATAAGGTATATCATGAACTTCACTCATATTTTCGTTTCTCATCTCTTCCTGATTTGGTACACATAGTCTCCCTTGAAACAATAAAGCATTAATGAATTTAACCGCAATTTGCCTATCAAACTAATTAATCGAATAATCAATCATAAGATAATATAAAAATCTTATTATGACCAACCGGGTTATTAAAGTTGTTTTTACATGTTGAATATAAATTATTTACATATATCCAACTATTTCATTGCACATAAAAATATAATACTTCAAGTGTTAACAAATTAAAATATCTTATTATTTTACATTTTACTTTCTATAACTTACCTGTAGATAGTAAATTTTTTAAAATATATTTATTTTATCTGTAATAGGTGATCATTTAATAAAATAAATACTAATAAACAAATCAGAGAACGGAACACCGAACCCTTATAAGTGTAATTTAAACGTATGCAATGTATTATTATTTATTTAGTTATCCATTTTGTCATGAATGCTATCAATCTATTTAAGCTATATAGGGGAATCAATAAAAATATTGGCGGATTTACATGGTGGAAAAAAGGAATAGATAAAAAATCTCTAACATTTTAATAGTATGATGATCTATGATATAATATTTTACTTCATTTTTCATTATTTTCTTTTGTTATTTGAATCTAACGAAAGCCCTTACAAAAAATTTCTTGATTCGTCGTTGAATAAGAAAATAGACAGCAATGAAAATTTAAAAAGTTGATATGAACTAAATAGTTTCAAAATAAGTATATAAGAATGTTAGGAATTTAGGCTTGAAATTCCTTCACTTTTTTTTTATGATAATGTGTCAAACATGTATAGAAACCACCCTTAGGAAGTGTCTCTAGATTAGCTTAGTTAATACAAACTTAAGATGTTTATCGAGTTGTAAAGAAGCTGATCAAGAGAATCTAGGCATGAGATCGAAGCCTCCAGTTTGTTCATCATGAAGAGAAGAAGAAACTAAGACTCAAGCATCGAACGGGCGGACTAACAACCACTTCAGCCTGAAGCTTAACACTCAGATAAACTGGTAGATATCACCAGCTTAGATCATCACCAGTTTATAAAGTCTAATTTCATATCACAATTAGAGACAAAGAAGACAAGTCAGAGGAATTGCAAAGAGTCAGACTTAAGGAATAAGAGATTCCTTAAAATCTGAAATTCAAACATCCAGTTCAGGATTCCTCAAACTGGGGAGCCGTTCTGACACACAACAGGATGTCAACACCCTATGTCAGGAAAGGACGGAGTAGGTGCGGGAGAGCAGGTAAAGCAACATGTCTCTATCATATTAGAGACCCAACGGATAGTTCAAAATTCAGATTGCCTCTAAATGACTATTTTCTTCGAACCTTTCCTGGCTTTGTCTATAAATAAGCCGAAGCAATCTCAGAGGAGAAGGTTATGATGACGAAGGTAACAAGTTCATACAAAAATATATGAATTCTAACAAACTCCATATAAGTCGTAACCGCAACCTTTAGATTCGCTCATTTTCAAAGGTCAACCATCCTTACTCAAGCGAATCTTCGAACAGAGACTCCAAGAGTTCAACATCGTTCGAGGGTATTTGTAATAGCTTACCGTGTTCCAATCTCTGGACACGAGACTCATAGCTTCTCAGCTTGAGTTTTTTTTTGTGCTCTTTCTCTCCAAGAAAGACCACATTAGTTGCAGCTATCTCCAAGATGTAACTATTAGGGACTTTTTGCCGCAAGTTCTAAGAGTTTCGAGAAGAACTTAAAAGCTTCCAAATTCCAGAGTAGTAGGTTGTGTGGTGTGCCCACACTCCTGATTTGAGTGCTAAATGAAGACGAGACCATGGGCGAGTGTTCAAGTGAACGGGTGGACAGGGTCATTCACCAGCTTGCGATAGATCGTGAGAATAGATTATAATCTTGAGGCTAGTATATTTCGGTCTACTGCCTGAAGAGAGGACGTAGGACAGTAGTCCGAACCTCTATAATTTTTTTTTCTTTATTGCTTTATTTATTTACGCAAGAATTTAAAACCTAATACTATCTCGTGTTGGAGTATATCCGAACTTGACATTAATTAAGCTCACGGACTAATAAGCTTTTCAAAGAACCAAAAATGGTAGAGAACCACCAGTTTGAATTTGCAAGAACTTGCTCTTAATCTTCCGCAGTACATATTCGACTAACTTTGATTCCAGGACTAACAAGTGGTATGAGAGCTGTTGGTCTTTACAGACTAGTTGTTTTGAGTCACCATGGACCAGATCTAGTTTTTTTTGCAAATGTTTTTTGTCTTTCGAGCAGGTACCTCGATGAACAACGGCAAGCTTCCACCATATCAATCGGAGAAGTTCGCCGCATGGAATAAGAGGTCTACCATAGTGCTCAAAAGCATACATCCAAAAATGGTAGATGTCATCGAGAGGGGTCTCATCAAGATCTTCAAGGCCAACACTCACATTAGAGAACAAGATGGACAAAACATGATCGGGAAGCCTTACAACGAGTGGACCTATGAAGACAAGAAGAGGGCCCAGCTGGACTCTGTCGCACACAAGTTGATCCTTTCAATTTTACCTGACACCTTTGAAGAGGAGGTGATACAATTCAACAATGCCAAGGAAGTCTGGCACTACCTTGAATGACTATGTCAAGAGTCAGAGTAGATGAAGCGCAACAAGCTTAAAGTGTGCGTGGACAAATATGAGTCCTTCCAGATGCTAGGAGAAATCATAAAAAACAATGGAGACCCGGTCCAACTCCATTGTGAGTGAACTGAGGGTACTAGACACGGTATATTCGACAGCAGGTCTTAATGTCAAAATCCTATCCAAGATGCTTAAGGAAGATTGGTTCGTCAAAACAACCAATCTGAAGGAGAAGGTTATGTCCTAGATCTCAATGAAGGAGATATTTACCCAGCTTGAAGCTCATGAATGGGACATCTAGATGGTGAACAAACACGAAGTGGTTCGGGTCGCCAGTTCACCAAGCCAAAATGATGAGGATGCAACATATTTTGTCAAGAAAGATGTCAGATGGAGATCAAAGAAGATATTTCAAACTGACAGACCAGTCGGTCAATCCAACTTGATAAAAGTGGTACCCTCAACCTCTGTCTCCTACTAGCCAAGATCCTAGAGAAAGAAAAGGTCAAGTCAACCAACTCCCAACCTGTTGACAATAGGTTTGTGAAGAGGGCTCCCAGATCCTGTTTTGAATGCAACTCTTCAGATCACCTAAAGTTCGAAATTCTGAGGGTGGACAAAGATGAAAGGGAGAGACTTAAATAAATCTTCGAATGACAAGCATCCAACGCACGTCGGATGGAGACTCAAAGGAAGAAGCTCTGTTGGCGTTCATGGCCGCCATCGGAGAAGAGGGTGATGCTGCAGAAGCTGAATCAGCCTTAGCCACAACTGGTGACGAGGTAACTAATAGTCAACCAGTTTATATTCTGTTTGCATGCATTTTAGAGGACTCTGAATCGTTTTGCTCTGATTCAGATAATGATTCCCTCGATCTCCTATCCGAATAATTTTAAAGTTTAATGAGCTTAAAAATGTTTTAGCCGGTGAAAATTCCTCGTTGAGACTTCAAGTTTCAGTTTTGACCAAGGAGATTGAAAAATCTAGGAATCTAGGCCAGCCAATGGGGAACTGAAAAACTTAAAGACAAACACTCCATTGTTCTAAAAAATTTTGAAAAACTTTAACTGGAGTGCAAAACTTTGAAAAAACTTTAGTCAAAGCCATATAAGTGTTCTTTTACTAAGACCTCAAGAGAACTAGAATAAGTTTTGTGCTTTCAAATAGACCCTAATTATAAAGCGGGTCTAGGATTCAATGAAATTAATTTGAGCAAATCTTCTTCTTCAATTGACACTGGGAGAAAAGATATATCTTTTGTCAAAGGAAACCTCAGTGATCAATACTAGGTTGAAAGGCAAAGGTGTAGTCCAAAGTGCACCAATTCAAACTAGCAAGGCCAAATGTTGGTTAACCAACAAACCCAAACTGGTCGATCAAAGAGTGACAAGAAAACCCGTACATAAAGAGAAACTTGGAAAACATTATGTCCTTAAACCAGGAAAGTCACAAACTGAGAGGAAGCTAGTTCAGCCTAAGAAACTGGGAAAGTAGTATGTTTCCACTGTGAGAAAACCAGTTTCATCAACAAGTTTGACCAAACAGCCAGCTTATGGCAAGAAGAGGTCAAACAATTTGCCTGGTTATTTGTATAACCAAAGACCCAACCTTCGTACGACATACGAAATAAGGAGTATTCCAAGTTAGGGGAACACCTACTTCAGGCCTGAGCCCAAATTCTTTCCATTTCAAAAGGCTGGGAAGGCTATCCAAGGTGGTCAATGATCATACATTTCCGAGGTCCAAATAGAAAATTTAATTCCAAAAGGAATCCACACACACTCACTTCTTATTAATCAAACATCATACATTTTATGAGAAAAAAGATTAAGTTAACCAAGGAGTGCTCTGAAAAGGTACTAAATGTAAGAATAATTCAAGTTTGGATCCCGAAAGGATGGATCCAACACACTAACCCTGCAGGACCGGTGGTTGTTCGAGGACCTAAAGCATAATATGCGTTTTGCAGGAATAGGTACATGGAGATCAGCTCCAATCCAAGAAGAGCGTGTGGATCTTGGATAGTGGGTGCTCTGCTCACATGATCGGAGAAAGAGAACATCTTTGAAATCTTATAAAGGTCATAGGACCACCGTTTATGTTTGGTGACAACTCTAAAGGTAGATTTATAGGGAAGGGATGTGTCGAACGCGATGGAATTCTCATAAAAAATGTCTCCCTAGTCACCGATCTGAAACATAATCTCCTAAACGTCAGCCAGCTTAGTGAAAATGGATAAGTTGTATCCTTTGTCGATTCAGAATGTCAAATCAGAGACAAAGCTTCAAATGAAGTCAGACTCAGAGGCATAAGAAAAGGTTGTCTATACGTGATATATTGGCAAAGTGGACCGGCTAGTTCATGCTTTGTCGCAACCAGCTCCAGTGAAGTAAATTGGTTATAGCACAAAAGGTTAAACCATCTGAATTTCAAAACAACCAATCATTTGGTGAAGCACGAGATGGTAACAGGTCTACCTAAAGGTGCTTTCCAGAAAGAAGGCATTTGCAGAGCATGCCAACTCGGAAGCAGCCGAAGGCTTCCTTCAAAAGCAAGTCTGCCAGTGCAAGCACAGGAGAGGAGTTGTTGCACATGGATCTCTTTGGATCAGTGACTCCACCCACCGTCAGAGATAACAAATATACTCTAGTAGTTGTGGATGACTGCTCGAGGTACACTTGGGTTAAACTACTGAAGACCAAGGATGAGGTGAAGCTGGTTATTCATGAACTCGTCATGTTCGTTCAAAATGCAAAGGGAGTCACAGTAAAGAGAATTAGGTCAGATAATGGGACTGAGTTCTGCAATGGTCGTCTCATAGATTTCTACGCTAAAGTAGGGATAGGACATAAAAGATCATCTCCGAGAACCCCTTAACAAAATGGGCTAGCAAAAAGGACGAATCGAACCCTCAAAGAATCAGTGCGGACCATGCTGGCAGAGACCAATCTAAGTGGACGTTTTTGGGGGAGGTTTTAATCACAATAGGTTATACAGTGAAAAGAAGCGGTCTCAATGGTCATCTTCACATAACCCTGTATGAAGCGTCCACGGTCGTAAGCTTCTTTAGCTCATCTTCGTGCTTTTGATTCACCATGTTATATCCACAATAAAGAGGACTCAAAGTTGAATAATTTCTCTCCCAAAGTTGATGAGGGTATTTTCCTGGGATGTTAACACCCATCTCACAAGGGATATAGAGTATTCAACAAGACCATTGGGCTTGTGGAAATAATATAAAATGTTATTTTTTATGAAGCTACTTTAGTGCGCAGAACTCTGAAGGAACTGGGTGAAAAAGTTCATAGCCCGGAAATAGAGCCCTCAGCTTGTGTATAAACAGCTGAGAGGGCTGGTGATGCGAATGAAATTGATGAGGTCTTGGATTCCGTATCCCTAAATGATTGCACAAATCAACGAGAAATCCAACCTAGAGTATTCGGACTTGATGAAGATGATTCTAAAAAGGCTCAAGAGGTAGAAGAACCAGCAATACACGAAGACCTAACAGGCGAGTTAGGAACTGGAGAGATCTGAACTGACATTCGTAGACGTCCAGTTTAAGAAGATCCTCAAATTGATGAAGGTTAATCTGCAATGGAGTCAGAGCAAGAAGCCACATCAAACACAAAAAATCAACTTGTACTGGAGGACTTTCATCTCACAGAAGTGCCAGTTGCTGGAATTTTTACTCAAGATTCGTTCGTACAACTAGTTTAAGTAAGCGAACTTCACAGACCCAAA
Organism: Plectranthus barbatus; assembly: GCA_026898455.1. Taxonomy (NCBI): domain Eukaryota; kingdom Viridiplantae; phylum Streptophyta; class Magnoliopsida; order Lamiales; family Lamiaceae; genus Plectranthus; species Plectranthus barbatus. The sequence continues at coordinate 170,183 of JAPKLW010000252.1, read as the reverse complement.
TGGTTGAGACATCATCCAAAATATTTAGTGATTGATGATGTTGCATAACCAATATGAACGAGGCAAGGAAGTGCTCTGCTTACTTGCTATATTTCTTAATCAGAGCTGATGAATATTGGAGAAGCTCTACAGTCGCTGGATTAGGTTAATACGATGAGAAGAGCTTTCAGAATTCACCCGTAATGATGTTTGGTACTTGGTGGACAACTCTACACATCAATCAGTGATACACACCAAGTGGGTCTTCAAGAAAAAACTGGATGAAATTGGCATTATAGTCGGAAACAAACAGGACAAGTTGCTAAAAGATACGCACAATGACTTTGATGAAACCTTCGCACCAGTTGCCAGACTGGAATCCATTAGGATGTTCTAGCCTACGCAGCGTATCACAACTTCATGGTATACTAGATGGACGTGAAGAGTGTCTTCCTGAATGGAGAGCTCAATGACGAGGTGTACGTCGAACAACCCTCTCTATTTGAGCAAGGCACACAGGTATATAGACTGAGGAAAGAGTTATATGGATTGAAGGAAGCTCCTCAAGCTTGGTACAAGACTTTATCTTAGTTTATGTTGAAAAATAGATTTCAAAAAGGATAATTGACATGACTCTTTTGTTAATCAATAATGCTGAAGATATCTTGCTTGTCCAGATATATGTGGAAGATATCATTTTCAGATCAAGAAACTCGTCTCTCTGCGACAAGTTTGCCCAGATTATGCAAGGCCACTTACAGATGAGCATGATGGGCAAACTCAACTTCTTTCTTGGTTTTTATGTTCATCAGTCCGCAGAGGGAATCTTCATTCATCATAAAAATATACCCGGGATCTTATCAACAAGTTTTGCCCAAAGAAGAGAAAGACACTCAGAATCCCAATGAGAGCAAGCGTAATGATCACTCCAAATGAAGAAGGAGAACCATTTGATCCTACTAGTTACAGAGGCATCATATGACTCTTGCTCTATTTGACAGCTAGCAGGCCAAATATCTCATACTCCATTGGAGTGTGTGCAAGTTTCAAACAAATCCGAAAAATTGCACATGGAGGCTTCCAAAAGGATCGTCAGATACCCAAAGTGTACTGAGTCAATGGGAATCTAGTATCCTAGGCATGATGAGCTCAACTTAATTGGATAATCAGACTCAGACTTCGGATGATGCCAAATTGATCGAAAAAGCACCGGTGGTACTTGTCAGTTCTTGGGACATAAACTAATAAGCTGGTTTAGCAAGAAGGAAGATTCGATTGCAACATATACCACTGAAGCTGAATAAGTGCTTGCCTCCAGTTGCTGTGCTAAAATATTATGGATCAAACAACAACTGAGAGATTATGATATCGCGTCGGAATGTGTGCCAATCTATTGTGACAACAATAGAGCAATGTGCATAACAAAGAATCAAGTTCACCATTCCAGGACGAAGCATATAGACTACATGCATCACTTTATTCGAGACCACGTCGAGAAGAAAGATATCTCCATGGAGTATATCCAAACCGAAAAATAATTGGCCAACATCTTCACCAAGCCACTACCTGAAAAAGATGCAGAGAGCTATGCATCAAACTCGGTCTTCTAGAGTTTGAAGGGATTGCACATGAAGAGGAATGAGTCCAAGCTCTCGTTCTTGGTTTTCTGATAAAGGAGCGGAATAAAACTGAGTCCAAGCTCTCAGTTTTTGGTCTTATGAAGAATTCAGATTGGAGAGAGATTAAACTGGCATTATCATCAAAGAAGCTAGCAGATGTCCACCTGCCTAGCCTAATCAAAGTCTTAGCTAGCCTACAACGCATTTGTAGAGGGCGGGAGCTACGAAACGTCTGATCTCGGAGTCAAACACTCCATCATTAAAGTTGATCTTACGGCATTTTAGGAAAAGAATGAATGGGGAGCTTATACGTGGAAGGAGCCATTGTAATTGCTCTCGCGGACGCGAAATAATAATTAAATTTCCTGAAGAATCGGGATGTTTCAAATCCCAGGGGATTGCAACCGTCAAGAATAAAGAATTTCATCATCTATTTAACGAAGAGCCTTGAAATCTTCAAGGTCCTCTTTTGGCTTTCATCCCTTCAATCTCGCTAAATACTACTCCCAAAAGCCTTGTCGCTCTCATACCTCCAACTTCCAAATGACATCTCTCATCACTCAATCGGAGATCAACCAAGATGCCTACGAGCAAAGAGACCTTGTTGTTGCTCAGTTGGAAGGGAAAATTATCATTCTCACAAAGACGTTGTCTGAGATGATTTTCTTATTGCTCGGTTCCCGCTCGCATCGAGGGTTTTTACCTCAGAACCAAAAGGATGCAGGAAACATTTACCTTCAGGCCACGGCTTCATCCTCATAAGGCGTATGATGGATAGTCAGGTGGGTCTAAGGAGGATCTTCCTTACATCGTGTGGAGTGGATAACTCTTCGCAGATTAGACCATCCATGATATTCATCCAGTCCTTGGGTGAATCCTCAGGGTCTAATCACACTATCCTCTTCACCTTTTTCTTCCTTGGTCCTGAATCAGACAAATAGGAAGTAAAAGGAGATGGAAGTTTTATGAAGAGGCAAAGGAGAAGATGTTGGGAGCAAGGGGATGCATGTTGCATATGACCTTTCCCTAGCTCATGGTCATGCACATTTTCCTACATGAAGCTAGAAGCTGCTTAAAGGGAGCATTAATTTGTCTCTGAGGATGACACAGGGTATTGACATCCTGCTTTGTGTTAGAACGGGTCACCAGTTTGATGAATCCTCAACTGGATGTTTGAGTTTCAGACTTTAAGGAATCTCATATTCTTTAAGTATGATTCTTTGTGATTCCTCAGGCTTATCTTCTTTGTCTCTAATTGTGAGATGAAACTAGACTTGATAAATTGGTGATAATCCAAGCTGGTGATATCTACCAGTTTATGCGAGTGGTAAGTTTCAGGCTAAAGTGGTTGTTAGTACGCCAATTCGATGTCTGAGTCTTTGTTTCTTCTTATCTTCACAATGACCAAACTAGAGGCTTTGATCTCAAGTCCAGTTTGTTGTGATCAACTTCTTTATAACTCGATAAACATCCTAAGTAGATATTACAAGTTTGTACCAACCAAGTTAATCTAGAGACACTTCCTAAGGTGGTTTCTATATATGTTTTACACATTAAAATATAAAAAAGTGAAGGAATTTCAAACTTAAATTCCTAACAAGAAGTGAATGTGATAAATGTATAAATATATATATATAGAAATAAAGAAGACGATATTATAAGGATTATTTTGCCCCTCTAATTGACAAATATTTTACTATTTATATTTGACAAATTACACAATACATTAAATTAAACGAATTAGATAAAGTAATTCGAAATTTATATATATTTTATTTACAAATTCAATATTCCATCACAAATTGCTTTCTGACAAGCGTTTTAACAATCGACTTGAAGGATATGACCCGTCGTGGATTTTCACATCCACCATTTTTCATTTGTCTAGAAATGAGGTGTTCTTGGTTCGATATTGTTTGTATGAAAAAAATTGTGTCGCTAAGATGTATAGTGACAGAATATTGGTGTAATTAACATTTTTCATTTGTAGTGACATAAGAGGACATAAGAATTTAAATTTAAATATATGTATATGAAAGAGATGAAAAATATTGTGTTTAGAGAAGGATTAAAGAAAACAAATTGAACATGATTAACAAACTTAAAGTTTGAAATAAATAAATTGAGTTTTAATATTTAACTACCATATATACACTCAATAAGAAAATAACATAATTTATATTCCCTCCGTCCCAAATTAATAGTCCCATTTCGAAATGGCACAATAATCAATGTTTGTGAGTGTAGTTGAATTAATATTTTATTAGTGAGTGTGAAAAAGTTTTTCATTTTAGAAAATGAAACTAATAAATGGGATTAAAAAAAAAGAGGGACTAATAAATTAGAAAAAAAACATACTCCCTCCGTCCCACGAAATTAGTCCCATTTGCTTTTTTTGTCCGTCCCATCTAATTGTCTCATTTCCTAAAATGGCAAACTTTTTTACACTCATCAATAAAATATTAATTCCACTACACTCACTAACATTGGTTATCGTGCCAAAACCAAATGGGACTAATTACATGGGACGGAGGGAGTATATATTGCGCAGCAAAATAGTTAATCTATACAACGACGCAACTTGATAGTTAAGAACCAACCCAAAGAGAATGGTCCAATTGACAAGAGTAGCCCATGCTTCAACTAAAGTGGAGGCCCATAAACTTGACGTGGACTATTGTCGGGCCTAGCTATTGGGCCAATTTTTGGGTAAAAAGTATAGACTACCTCAAATAATTTTATTAAAAAGAATTTACATAAATATATTATTTGAATTTCTTTAAGATTCAGTTTGTCAAATATATCTAAGGAGTCGTTCTGGTAAGAAAAATCTCAGATAAAAAATG
>JAPKLW010000252.1:112181-165339 GCA_026898455.1 Plectranthus barbatus | reverse complement strand
TGCATTCACGACATTGCTTGATTGTATTCAGGTCGTTGCTTGATTGCAATGTTGCTTGATTGTGCTTTAGTTGTTGCTTGATTATTTTATTGCTTGATTGCATTTTAGTTGTTGCTTGATTCAATATCAAACATTGATTTTTTTTAGATCTGATGGACATGATTCATTCTTTTTTCTCACATGAGGATTTTTTTTACATGATCCCTCCTCTCTATATATATATAATTCAGTTCACGTAATAAAAATTCTTAGATTATAAAAATATGAATCTTATTCACTAAATTTATTGAAATGGACAGTTGAAATTAATTGGTAGTTATTTAATTATTTTTCTTAATTATGTCAAACAGCAGTTAATTAATGAAATTGAGGCTATTTTTGTCAATATTAAACATAGAAGTTATTTAGTTATTTTTCATGAATTTTATTATTTGATACATTATATCATATTTCTTGATACATTCTATATAATTGCTTGGTTCATCGTATTTTATAACTTGATAAAAATAGCGTATTCTCTCTTGTTAGGATTTTTGTTAGAATAGCGTATTCCTCTTATAGGTTAGGTTTAGGCTTTACAGAGAATAACTTGAGAAATCAGACTTCTTCTTCCGAAACTGAGAATGTCTCGAACCATCACTTTAGGAAGAATTCCAGTTTAGAAGTCAAGTTGTTAGGTAAAGGAGTAGTTAGTATGGACAAAAACTCCTCTGAGATTGATCAGGAAAAAAAAGGGGACAGTCAATTTTAAAACTGACTTCAACACCCAAGCTTAGAAGAGTTTTAACTCTTAAGTCAAACAAATATGACATGAAGCCCACCATACCTAGAAAGTGGGGTAAACAACATGCTCATAACTTTAGAAAACCCATTTCTACAGCTAAAACTGAACTTTATAGAAAGTCAGTTTCATTACCGGACTCTAGGAAGTCAGTTTTAAAATTGACTGTCCCCTTTTTTTTTCCTGATCAGCCTTAGAGGAGTTTTTGTCCATACTAACTACTCCTTTACCTAACAGCTTGACTTCTAAACTGGAATTCTTCCTAAAGTGATGGTTCGAGACATTCCCAGTTTTAGAAGAAGAAGTCTGATTGCTCAAGTTATTCTCTGTAAAGCCTAAACTTGACCTATCAGATGAATATCTTTGTAAACTTAGAGCTTCTGAAACTTTGCTAGTACTAGAGTAGAGTGAATATAAGTTTTTGATCACTAGCAATTTTCAGTTTATGAGATGCGCATTCTTCAGAAATAGATTTAAGCGAAGTAACATAGAATGTTCTTTTCTAAGTTTAGCTAAGTCTTCACTTACTGACTTTGATCCTTGGACCTCTTCAGTCAGTTTTGAAACTCTCAGTTTTAGTGAAGCATTTTCACATGCCAAGACATTTTTTAACTCATAAAACTTAGTAAATTCTCTATTCAAAGTTTCAAGAGTAACATCCTCTAAATCTGAGCAATAGGATTCAAAGTTGTCTTCTATGCATGCTATAGGAATAGAAAGTGAGTTGGAAATGTGTACCGGAGTATTAGACTATGTTTCGATTTCTTCCTCTTCTCCAAGCTTTGCCATTAGCACCACGAAGGCTTCTTCCACCGCCTCATCGTCTGATGTGTAGTAGCCATCGTCATTGTCTGAGATGTCAAGCACCTCAGTTCTAGTAAGCATGGCTTTAGCAACTGCTCTGGAGGCTTTCTTTTCAAACACCCTCTTCAAGCGCTCCCTTTCCTCCTTGGAAACTAATGGGCACTCATACTTGAGGTGATCTGGAGAGTTGCATTCAAAGCAACCTCTGGGAGGTCTGTCGTTGAACTTCAGTTCACTTGACTGTGAACTTTCCTTCTTGGATTTGGCTATCTCAAGAAGTCTAGTCAGCTTCCTCATTTGCTCTTCAAGCTCTTCAACTGAGCTCTCTTCCTCCTTTTTCTGGTAGGAAGGTGTTGGTGCTGACTTAGATGTGGACGTCTGTCCAGGAGTTCTGTCAGCTTGGTAAGGCTTTTGAGGCCTTCTCTTGAACTCCTTTTTTGCGAAAAAGGCAGCATCTCCTTCTGGATGTGTGCTGACACTTCGCACTGCTTTATTTTTGTTCGCTATTTGTATATCCCATTCATGGACTTGAAGCTGGCCGAACACATCCTTGGTCGTCATCTAAGAGAGATCTTTCTCCTTCAAGGTGGTAGCTTTGACGAACCAATCCTCCTTGGGCATCTTGGAGAGAATTTTTGCATTCATATCAGCAACTTCATATGTTCTCCCAAAGTTTTTCAGCTCGCAGATAATAGTATTAAATCTTGCTTCCATTGATTTGACATTTTCACCAATAAGCATTTGGAAAGATTCATACTTATCCACACAATTTTGAAGCTTATTTCGTTTCATCTGAGTTGTTTCTTGACTAAGTGAGCCTAGAGATTTCCACATCTTTTTGGTGGTGTTGTGCTCTAAGGCTTTAACAACCAGTGGCGCTGGTAGAGATTATAAGATAAGCTCCATGGCCACCGCATCCAGCTGAAAATGAACTTTGTCGTCGTTTCTCCATTCTGCATAAGGCTTCTCCACTACCTCATGACCTTATGCTCCTCCAAGCTGAGTATTCACCTTAGTGATCTTTATTGGTCCGGTAGATAGAACCTCTGCCATTTCTGGATGGACATTCTTCAGCATGATCAACAAACGTTTCTTCCATATCTCAAAATCTTCTGATGAGTACATTGGAAGCTTTGTGATCTGAGCCATCTCTGTGTACCTAAGCTTAAACACACAAAACAAAAACCAAGGGCAGAAAAACAGAACCAAGCACAGAAAAACAGAGATCTAGTCCTAAGTGACTCAACACAACCGTAGTCTGTAAGAACCTTGGCGCATGATACCACTTGTTGGTCCCGAATCAGACTGCAACATGTGCAGCGGAAGGTTTTTTGTTTGCAGCAGAAGTAAATGTAAGTACAAGCACTGGTTCGTTTAAACAGGGTGTAGTCTGTTTAAGCTTAATTCTCTGTTCCGTCTTAAGTCAGTTTCACAGTTCATATTCTTCAATACTTGGACAAGTATTGAAGGTTCAAGTAGTCAGTTTGTGAAACAGAAAAACAGAGCAAGTATATGGAAAGCAGTAAAGCAGCACACAGAGATTTATAATGGTTCGGATTTCAATATCCTACATCCACTCTTCAGACCCAAGATCTGGATAATTTACTAAGTGAATACAAGCCTCCTTATGATCTATACACAGTCCGTGGCACCTCCGTCCTCCGGTCAGCTGTGGCACTCGCCTAGGAACTCCTTGTAGACTCAATCTTCAAGTCGAAGTGGGGACGCACCCCGCAGCCTCCTTCCTGGTGGGTGGATGTTTACTAATTCTTCCCAGAATGGTTGGATGTTTAAAGGTTCTTCCCAAAACTCAGGTGATCGGCATATGCACGTGATAATCAGAGTCCCAGACTAGAAAACTGACTGCTATATATTCACCAAACTGAGCCTCAACTTAGAGCTTCGGCCTCGTGCTAGGAGAAGATAGCACGGTGGGCAACTTGAGTCGGAGACTCAAGTCTCGTGTTTACAACATAGAAAACCCCGAGAGAGTTTTGTGGGAAAGATGACTTGAATATGCCCTTTGTCTCTTTTGACTGGTAGATTTTGAATTATGTTCAGGTAACCTTGTTAAGATTGAGAGGGAAGGTCTTTATATAGAGAGGAGAGCCTATGGCGATTCGAATTTCTATTTGTTAGACACATAAATCCAGACGTTAGACTCATGGATTATATTGTCCAATCGTAGCCCATGCCTTAGGTCTCCTTTCTGCTCTGCCCATTGTCAGTGTACTATACACTAACTTTATGTCGGACTCCTTTATAGCCGAGGAACCCAGTTTGGATAACCTCGTACTGACTTAGGCATTTTACAAATGTTTGAGTTTGATTGAGGCTTCTTATACTGACTTCTGAGAGTCAGTACAGCTTATCCCTCATACTGACTTCCCAAGGTCAGCATGGTAAATCCTTATACTGACTTCCCATAGTTAGCATGGGAAACGCCCTCATACTGATTTCTCTGGATCAGTATGGTAATCCCTTAAACTGACTTCTCCTTAGTCAGTTCAGGAAAGCCCCCATCTTGACTTCTCCTTCTTAGTATGGTTAGACCTAAAATTGAGTGCTCCAACTTAGTTTTCGGTTGAGGCTAGGCGTGATGATAGTCAGTTCTCGAGCATTCTCCATTGCTCGATCTTCAGTCTAAGTTCTATTACAACTCAATCGATCCTATACAAGGATTACAATTTAGAACTCTAAAAACTGGAAAAACTTACTAAGATGGCTTACATTCTTTGACTCACCAAAACATCAAAAGTAAGGAAAGATTTTCTCCAACAAAAATCCTAACAATATATATATAGCATATATTGAATTAAAACTAAGGTATGATTCATCATAATTTTAACACTGTTAGTGATGTAAGATATTATTAATTGACATAATTAAATATTAAGGTATAATTTAGTGGCATGAGAAACTTTAGGGTATTTTCATAATAGGGAGTATTTTCAATTGGCAAAATGAAATATTAGATATAATTAGAAAATAGGAAAGTTAGGGAAATATACCACGATCTTTAACAAATTAGGGGGTTTTATCCCTGACTTTTTTCTATAAGGGAATTATATCACACTTTGCTTTTGTTAGGGAATTTTGTCTCATGTCGCTGACTCAGCCGTTAAGTGCTACATGATATTGATGATGCGCTGACTACCACATAATTGGCATGTGGCATTTTAAATTTTAAAATATAAATTTAATTTTTAATAATATTTTTTATTTTATAAATAATTTATTAGTTATTTAAATATTTCATTTTTTATACTCCCTCCGTCCCAAAACAATTGTCTTGTTTTCCTTTTTCGTCTGTCCCAAACAATTGTCTTCTTTCCTAAAATGGAAAGTTTATACACACTCACTAATAAAATACTAATTTCCTCTATCTCTACTCACATTGGTATCTGTGTCATTTCCAAACAAGACAATTGTTATGGGACGGAGGGAGTAATACTTTAAATAAATAAAAGATACATAAAATAATAATAATTTAATTAAAAAAATTAATTATCAAATTATAATATTTTAAAAAATTAATTCCTCTTAAAAATTAAAATTAATATCAATGGAAGTACTTGCTTTAAAAAAATATTATTATTAAAAAAATTATATTTCTACACACACAGATTTATATTATTTTTTAAATATTATTAAAAAATACTAGTTTAAAAACATAAAAAATGAATTAAATAAATAATAAAAATATGTTATTATAAAATAAGAAATATTAAAAAATTAAATTAATATTTAAAATTAAAATGCGGTCACAAATGTAGTAGTGGATTAACGCCACATCAATGACACATTGCACTTAACGGTTGAGTCAGCGATGTGAGATAAAATTTCTTAATAGAAGTAAAGTGTGAGATATAATTCTCTAACGAAAAAAGATTGGGATAAAATCCCTAATCTGTTAAGAATGGGAATATAATTCTCTAATTTCCCTTCAAAAATATTATTCTCTCCATCCTACTTTAATTATCTCTCTTTCATTTTTTATCCGTCTCATTTACTAGTCTAATTATATTATATTTTCTTATCTCTACATACTTTGGATATCGTGCTTAAAGCCAAGGGGATAATTCAAGTGGGAGAATAGTATTCCCTCCGTCCCAGCAGAATAGTCTCTCTTACCAAATCGGGCGTCCCAACTAAATTAGCTTTTTTTCAAAAATGGCAACCTTTTCACACTCAGCAATAAAATATTCATTCCACTAACTCATTCAACTCTCACAACTCTTAATTTTCGCTCTGAAGAGTAAAGGGCCTAAGGCTAGCTCTAGTAGTGACTATTGGAGAGAGTCATAGGAAAAGAAAAATTAACATTTCATTAAAAAAAATAAATTATAATTGCTACAGTAGATGACTTCGAGCGCCTGCACAATCTAAGGGCATTCAATCTCATGCTGCCACTTGGCAGCATGTGATTGGGTGCTCATATTTTTTTGGATAATTAGTAATTTTATGGATATTATTAATAAATATTTAAAATTAATAATAATAAATTATATCAAAATTCATATTTTTTTCTCCATAAAATGAGCCTAATATTCATACATTTTCATTCACAAACTCAACTTCTATTTTCTCTAGTGTTTCTTCCTTCTAATATCTAGTTATGAATCCAAATGATCCCAATTACTTCTTCAATTCCCAAAATTATCCAAGCCAACAAGATTATCCTATCTCCCAAAACTATTCAAACTACCGAAATTCCCAACAATTTCCAAATTTTGAATATCAAATTTTCCTTTCTCCCCCAATTTCAATCAAACTCAAACCTCACAAGATGTTCAATGTCCTAGTAACAAAATTTCGAAAGGATCAAAAACTACTTGGGGTGTGAAAAAAGATGTAGCCCTCATGTCTTCATGGGTCTATGCCGGTGAAGATAGCGTACGTGGAAAAAATCAGAAGGAAACCTCATTATGGTCTCGGATACATAAATTGTATCATGATCAACAAGCAGAAAATCCAAATGATCTCAACGAAAGAAATGTTGAATCACTGAAAGGTCATTGGAAACGACTTAATGAAAATGTTAGTAAGTGGGTGGGTGCTTACAAGGAGGCATATGCGCGAAAAAGAGTGGTATGAGCGAGAACGATATTGAGAAAGAAGCTCAGACAATTTATGAAGAAGGTGGCACTAGGAGCAAGTTTCAGGATTTTGTTGTGTTCAAAGAAGTTATGTGCAAACATCCGAAGTGGGATATAACATCACTTTGTTCTCAAAATGCAAACGACGATGTTGAAGATGGTGGTGGAAGCCACAAGAGATCAAAAACATCTGAAGATGGGGGGTATTCTGTGCCTTCTAGTGCAGAAAGTCCCCCTAGCAGAGCTTCTATTTCCCGTCCAATGGGTAGAGACAAGGCAAAACGGAAAGGCAAAGGTAAGGTTTCTATGTCTGATTCTAATGATGAGTTTGTTGCAGAAGTTCGTGCATTGAGACTCTCAAAAGATAATGAATTGGAGTTTATGAAGAATGATGCGGCTGCTAAAGTGGAGATGGAGCGTGAGAGGAAAAACACATCAAAAATGAAGATGTACAATAAGACATTGAATACCTTGCTGGCGAAAATTAATTTATCTCCTGAAGAAGAAGAGCTCAAAATCCGTTGCATGGAATTTGTGTTCGGACAATCTGATTAATCTTATTTCATATAATTTCCATGTATTTGTCCTCTTTTTAACGTATTTCATGTAATCCGTCTATGTATTTCTAGGTATTTCGATGTTTAAGTATGTGTTTCAACATATTTCTATGTGATCCGTCTGTTGTATTTCTATATGTTTCAATGTATTTCTATGTATTATGTCTAATTCGTCTAATTTATCACATGCATTATCTGAAAAGTTTCTCACCTGCATTATCTGTAAAGCAAGTCAACAAAAATCTTCAAAGGCGTCACATGCATTATCTGCAACAAAAATAAAGCAGGCGTGGAGAGGAATAACAACAAAAAAAAAAAGGTGTGGAGAGAGTCACATGCATTCTCTGCAACAAAAATAAAGCAGGCGTGGAGAGGAATAGCAACAAAAAAACAAAAATGGTGTGGAGAGAGTCACATGCATTCTCTGCAACAAACTAATAATGCATTCATTTGTCTATATATCATATACTCCCTCCGTCCCGTCATATTAGGGACGGAGGGGATTGCACAAAAACCAATTGTTGTGAGTGTAGTATAATTAATATTTTATTGGTGAGTGGGAAAAAGGTTACCTTTTTAGGAAATGGGACTAATAAATGGGACGGACCAAAAAGGAATATGAGACTAATATGACGGGACAGAGGGAGTACATAACAATTAATAATGCACAACACTTTCTTCATTAACCCTTCTATTTCTTTCGCAAAAATATTTGCCTTTTATAATTCCTCTTGCTCACTTCACAAAATGTCTCACCATGAAAAATCTTCATTAGACTCAAGTTCTGATTCTTTCGAATGGCCTGAATATGATGAGTGGGAAGAACGAGTTCATCAACAAAATCAACAAATTGATGGAATCATCGAGAATATGATCATAAGAAACCACAATCTGTTTGTAAGTTCTCCACAACCTACAAACAGAAGAAGATATATCGATAGAGAATGCGAGATTGGTAATGAGCGTTTGATGAATGATTATTTTGTGGAGAGGCCGACATACACTCCAGAAATTTTCCGACGGAGATTCCGCATGCAAAGATCATTATTCCTTTGTATAGTGGAGGCTCTCACCGCCAATGATGAATATTTTCAACAAAGACCTAATGCCACCGGCAAACAAGGTCTTTCACCAATACAAAAATGTGCTGGAGCAATGAGGGTGCTCGCATATGGAGTATCATCCGATGTTGTTGATGAATACTTGCGAATGAGTGGACCTACCACAAGAGAGACACTTCTTCATTTTGTCGATGGTGTCATTTCATGCTTCGGTGAGACGTATCTTAGAAGGCCAAATCAAGAAGATCTTGCCAAACTACTCTATGTTGGAGAACAACGTGGTTTTCCAGGTATGATTGGTAGTATTGACTGCATGCACTGGGGATGGAAAATTTGTCCTACTACGTGGGCGGGCCAATATACAGGGAGAGGTGGAACTCCAACAATTATTTTGGAAGTTGTTGCATCATATGATTTATGGATATGACATGCGTTCTTCGGAACACCATGTTCGTGCAATGATATAAATGTACTTCATCAATCTCCTGTCTTTAGTGATGTGTTAGAAGGTCGAGCTCCAAAAGTTAATTACGTAGTGAATGGTCGTCAAAATGATAGAGCATATTATCTCACTGATGACATTTATCCTTCATGGGCTGCATTTGTCAAGTCAATTATTGCTCCACAGACCCGAAAACACAAGTTATTTGCTCAACACCAAAAGTCTGCCAGAAAAGATGTGGAGAGAGCCTTTGGAGTTCTGCAAGCTCGGTTTGCATTTCTTCGACGTCCATGTCTTATTTGGGACAAGGTAGTGATGGGAAATATAATGATGACATGTATCATTTTGCACAATATGATAGTAGAAGATGAACGACATACATACCAAAACTATCATGATCCCAGAGAATTTCTTATGGATATACCTACAGGAGTGCAAGGTGAAGATGTTGAATCACTAAACTACTCTACACAACGCATCTCGAGTTTGTCCTCTTATATGAATAATAGGAATGAACTTCGCAATAGAGAAGCTCATCAGACCCTTAAACATAACTTGATTGAGCATATATGGGCAAAATTTGGAACTCATAATTAAATGTGTAATTTGAATTTATTTTGTACTATCACTTTAGTAGTTTGTTTTGTATTTGTAACTCGTTGTATTATGTTTAATTTCTATTTCAACTCTTGCAATTTTTATTTTATTATCAAGTCAAATATTAAATTTTTAAGAGTATGTAATTTTTATTATAGTTATATATTTTATATAAATATATAATTAAAAAGAATTATAAATAAGACATATTGAAATATTAATATAAAAAATTATATAATTTAGGTTGGGTGGATGTCATTACTAGAGTAGAAATTAAGTTGAATTGTGGATTGTGTAGGTGGAAGAGTGAGAAAATAATATTTTATTGTTAAGTTGAGTTGTGTTGGATTGTTAGTAGAGATAGTCTAATAAACCGGAGGGAGTATATTTCAATATACGAGGGAATTTTTTATATATTACCCTAATAAAAAACACAATTTAAAAATTTTAAAATATGTAGCTTGGAATCCACCCACTATAAAATGATTGGTTGATGAGTCAACGTCAATGTTTATATTTACGCGCTAGAACGTCAACATCTACGATTCTACGCGCTCTGCTTTGCATAATTATTATACTTTATCAGTTAGCGTATCACGTGGTTGTACCTTTTGCAACGACTCTTGTACCGTGTACGCACTACTGATTGTATATATATTCAACGACTTATTGAGCTAAATTTCGTAGACTCATTTGGATTGAAACAGTGAGAATTCAAAATATCTGTAAACACACCTCTTACTCTATTGTGATTTGTGAGAAAGAGAGAGAGATGGCGACATTGAGCGTTCCTCCAGTTTTAACTTCGCCTCGCGACGATGCTGTGGCACTCTACCGTGCTTTCAAGGGTAACCGCTTCTTCATTTTTCTTTTATCATTTGTTTTTTGGTTTGATTTACGGTTTTCCGAGGCATGATTTCGAGATTTGAAGCGTTGTGGGGTCTTAGTTCGGTGTGACATTGTGATTACTTGAGTTTGAGTATCGATCTGTTAGGTTCTAGTTCATCAATTTTTTTTGATGAAATTCGCGATTTTGGTGTTTAGAGGAGAAAATGATTTGATTACTTGGACGAAATTGCGGTAGTGCATCTAGTGATAGCTTTTGAGAGAAACTGGTTGTATAATTTTAGAGGGCATGGCCTACTATGATGGTGTGCTAATCAAATCTAATAATCCAAAGAGTATTATGAACGATGAGTTCTTCAACTTCAAGTCTGTCTGCCTAGCGGAACTCAACTTTCATTACATATGTATTGATCATCACTGGACTTAAAGAAAATAGTAAATAGATAGTGAACATTAAGCTTCTAATTCACGGATCAACTAACTATTGAGGGGACCGATCTTTGTCATTATAAGCTGCAAGTCACAACATCGAATTATCTATAGTGAAGCTCGTAAGGTAATTAACACAAACTCAACTGCCAAGTTCACCACCAATTATCATAAATGGAGCTTCTAAAATATTATTATTGTTAACACTGGATGTTCTGTTATATCTCAGTTTTGTTGAGTAGTGTCTGAGATAATCGTGCATTGTTTGCTTGAGATGAGAAAAACTACTATCTGGACTGACTGCTACTTGCTATTTTCAGGTTTTGGGTGTGATACTGCAGCAGTTATTAATATCCTTGCTCATAGGGATGGAATGCAGCGCGCTCTTATCGAGCAAGAGTACAAAAATTTGTACGCTGAAGAACTTTCTAAACGTCTGGCCTCAGAACTTCGGGGTGATATTGAGGTGTGAAAAAGGATTTCTCAGACACCCCACCCCCTTCCGCAACACACAAACACACTTATGCTACTGCTTACATGAATTTAAGCAAGTCTGCATAGTGCATACTTTATGAAATATCTATAGGATTTAATTATAGAATGGATTTCCTTTTGAAATGATTGCAGAGAGCTGTTTTACTTTGGATGCCTGATCCAGCTGTGCGTGATGCAACAATAGTGAGGAATTCTTTGAGTGGTGATGTCATTGACCTGAAAGCTGCTACTGAAGTCATATGTTCGCGTACTTCTTCGCAAATACAACATCTTAAACAAATCTACCGCGCGAAATTCAATGCTGTACTCGAGCATGATATTGAATACCAAGCAACTGGTGATCTAAAAAAGGTTCTCTCTCTTACCCTTCTCTCTCCTCATTCGTATTGGCACACTCCGGATATTTATCAGTCTCAGTCTCAGCCCTTATGATTTTTTTTTTCTTTTAGAATTCAAAGTTTGTTTCAATTTGAGTCAGTTTACTTCTCTTAGCCCTTTGCATTTTGTTGTTAGACTTTACATACATATTATATGCATTTAGTCTAGGGGCCGTATGCATAATATCTACTAGCATTTAATTACTTTTAGTATTTCACACACACACACACACATATACTGTGCCTTATATATATGTAATATGTATGCATATATGTTAGTGCATTAATTGATGTTACAACAATTTGAATCTGACGTACATAATATATATAGTAATTTGAATATTCTAATATTATTGGAAACAAAATCATGATATTTGTTTCCATATTTTTAAAATATCGACATCTAAAAAAAAAAAAAGAATTCTTATTTGGTCCCATTCTTGGGTTTCTAATACCAATCTGGATGAGAGAATTCAAAATCAAATTAAAAAGATTTGGTTCATCTAAATCACATAGGACGACTATTAAGTGCAGTGAGCATGGCAAATTATCCAATTCCATTTGAAGTTCAAAATTAATTTATGATGTTCTTGTTGCACTTGAAATTGTTATAGGCTGGAAGGAGTATAGTCCGAGGTGAGGTCCGGTTTCATGACTTGCATATTGCTTTTTATGTTACCCTTATCTTTGGTCCATAATAATTATCATATAATTTACAATTGATGACATTCTTCATAGATTTTCTTGTGTATCTTCTGTTTGCTAGCTGATTAAAACCATGTTATAGGTTGAAAGTGCATATTGTCTTCACATTCTTGTTGAATAAAAGTTTTGTTTTTCTTATCTTTGTTTTCCCTTGCTAAGTCTTGAAGATTACGCTTCTTTGAGTGATCAATTCTGTTTTGGAGAAATTTGTAAGATAAGGACCTCAAAGAAAATCCAAAAACAAACATGCAATAGAATAATATTCTTGATATTTGCCCACTACAACATTTTTTTTTATCCTCTTGACTTGGTAGAATCTTGAAATTTGAAGTGCTGATTATGCCTAGCTCCAATACATTAGAAAAGTGGCTTCTTCTCCATGTACCTTCCTTGTGCCGTATATAGCTGCTTCTCTGCTCATGTGAGGGCATTTAGAAACATTAAATTTGAGTGCTGAATTACTTGAAGACCTGAAGTGGAATAAACTAATATAAATGATTACGATGATTTTCTAAAACTATTAATTGAAGGCACAAG
The DNA here is from genome assembly GCA_026898455.1 of Plectranthus barbatus. Classification (NCBI taxonomy): domain Eukaryota; kingdom Viridiplantae; phylum Streptophyta; class Magnoliopsida; order Lamiales; family Lamiaceae; genus Plectranthus; species Plectranthus barbatus. The sequence goes on along the minus strand of JAPKLW010000252.1, from coordinate 152,609 downwards.
TACTCCTTGAACGTTATAGATGAGATTTGTTCTCATGGGGGAAGTAAATTAAATAGTTTCTGCTTAACAACATTGCTTATGTTGTTCCCCTCTCTTGTATATTCCAGTTGCTACTTGCATGTGTTACGGCCCTCCGTTATGAAGGTCCAGAGGTGGACAGGGCAATGGTAGAGCATGATGCTAAGTCTCTCTTTAAGGCTGGGGAGAAGAAGCTAGGGACTGATGAAGACACGTTCATCCGCATTTTTTCTGAACGAAGTCGGCCTCATTTGGCCACTGTTGCTTCTGCTTATCATCACATGTACGGGACCTCACTTAAAAAGGTAAACCCCACCTTCTTTAAAGGTTACAAATCCTTGTGGTTTCAATCTGTATGTCGGGTAAATAAGCATCTTCTTGCAGGCCATAAAAAGTGAAACGTCTGGGAACTTTGAGCTCGCTCTCGTGACTATATTACAGTGTTCTGAGAACCCCGGGATGTATTTTGCAAAGGTAAACTATCTTCTCACCAAGACTTGCTTACCAATCTGTATTGTTCGGGTTTTTCTTGAACTGAAATTCATTTATATTTTCAAAATGCATTTGTGTAATGACGGCAGGTGTTGCACAAGGCCATGAAAGGCATGGGAACCGATGATACAACTCTTACTAGAGTGATAGTGACAAGAGCAGAGATAGATATGCAATATATCAAAGCAGAGTACCAAAAGAAATACGGGAAGTCACTCAGCGATGCAGTTCATTCAGAAACATCAAGCCATTATCAGACATTCCTTCTGGCTCTCTTAGGGGCCACGCACCGCTAGACTAACAGCACTTGTCTATGAATAACCAAGCCTTTTCTTGAGCCCGCGGTTCGTTGTTTGTACAGCTATAGTGGATGTGCCAACCAAAAATAAAGGTGCCCCGACAAATGAAGTTCCAGTGTAAGAGAAAAGGTTTGTAATGTGTCTTTTAATTGTCTGCTTTGTAATCATTATTTCCCTGTAAAATGCAGCAGTGTGAAATGTCTGTTAGATTTGTGTAATTGTGTCATTTAGCACATAATTAACGAGTTTGTCTATGTAACTACTAGCTGTCTTTGACTTGTATATTATCGCATAGTGGTTTGTGACTTTGTAGCTTTCTATATTAAAGTTCCGATCATGTCTAGGTTTGATCATGCACAACTTCATGCGTCAGTTGTTCAAATAAGGCAATAATATTATGTTTACTGCCAATTTTTCTTATATTAATTCATACGCAAAGTCTAATATAAGTTCCAGTGATCGGTCATGACTCAACCATTTAATAAAATATTAATTTATTTTTGGATGGTCTCTAATCAGAGTGTTTATAGTTGCAGCGGAATGTTAATAATGTCTTGCACTTATCTTGCTAAGGTCACGACTTAACAAGTGTTTATCAAATGTGTTTAAGCTCGAATATTCGTCAGATTTACTTCAAGTTATATTACAACACTTGATGTGTTGAGTTTCAAAATAAGCAATAAGTAATGAAATAAAAGCAATAAATGAACACGGGATTTATAGTGGTTCGAACAACTATTCTACGTCCACTCTTCTGTCCTCCTGGCTGAAAATTCACTATGATTGATTATATAGTCAGACTTGATCTCTAATGTTGAGCAGCTCCTCCGTCTGGTTAGCACGCACCTTTAAGCACCTCGGTCTTCAATCTTCACTTCAACACTCCTTAGAGTGAGGACAAACCTTCCTTCTCATCGGACGTCGACCTTGGGAGTTTTATAGTTTTTCCCAAAACCTTTCCTTTTTTCGGTAATAGCCCGTGATAATCACTCTTGCAGAGCAAGGTGAATGCTAGACTCTTTCTAGGATAGAAAGAATCTCAAAGGTAACCTTAGAAGAGAACTTCAAAGGTCTCGAGCTCTAAATTCGAAAGCTTATGCAAAGCCTCGATCAAATGAACGCTTGGATATGAGTTCGCGTGAGTTTGAGAGTATTTTGATTTATATAACTTCTTTGTTGTATATTTGGTGAACCTCTCTTGCTCTTTACGAAATCACCTATTTATAGATGAATATTCAAATGTCTGTTTGAATCTTATCCGTTAGACACAGAGTGTCTGCTCACCAATCTCCGTCCTTTCCCTGCGAAGTACAGAAACTCTTCAAGTCTCTTTCGTTTCTAATTGACGTTCTCTTTATCTTAGCCGTCTTTGTTAGTACGGATCTTTGAGTTTGGACTGGAAACCTTCCTTTTGTTTGTTGATTATCCTTCATTCTGATTCGTCGGGTTTCCACCCGATTTTGGATTCTTCAATTTTGTGACTTCGTTTGAATATTGATTGTTGTCATGTGTTTGCTGGTGGTTAGTTGTCTGCTGATATCTCAGCAGTCCTGCTGAGATTCAACAACGTGCTTGCTTCACTCCTTCATCATTCCTTTAAGCGCTTTCAGCATTCTTTATGTATTTGCTAGCCTTTCAATGTTTGCTAGCGTCTTTCGCAATCTTCATACTTGTTGACTTCTTCAGCATTCTTCGATCCTTTCTTCTAGTTCTATTACAACTCGAATAAGTGTATTCTATACAGGACTTTTACAATTTGACACGATTTTAAGTTGCTAGAAACTAGATTGACTAATTTTGATGTACCAAAACCAAAATACATACAATTGAGATCAAGGGGTTATAATATTTCTAACAATATTTCTATTAGTTTCCCTCTCTTTCAATATAATATAAAAATTAAAAATTATTTTAAATTTTTTAAATTAAATAAATAAATAATCATGCACTAAACAATATGATAATTAATATAAATATAATACATGAAAATCAAAATTGCATGTACATAAATTAAAATTACATATTCAATAAGATGTGCCGAATTTCTCTTATTGATGCTCAATCAAATTATTTTATAAATTTTTTATTAAATATAGTTTTATAAACATTTAAAATAGAAAATAAAAAATACAACATTAAATGAAAAAAAAAAACGAAAGAAAATAATAATAATAAAAAAGTAAAATAACAATATGCCACATGGTAATGTAATGTAATGATGTACATAGCAAAAGGGCTGGGCGACTACGTTCATATATCAGCTTTGGTCAAGAAATTTTGCTTATTTTGTATTCTCTCCGTCCCGAAACAATTGTCTTATTGAAAAATAACACGGATATCAATGCGAGTAGAAATAGAGAAAATTAATATTTTATTAGTGAGTGTGTATCAACTTTCTGTTTTAGGTAAGCGGACAATAGTTTAGGACGGACGAAAAAGGAAAACAAGACAATTATTTCGGGACAGAGGGAATATTTATTTTTATTATATATTATTATTTTAATCATGATTTATTGAAGATGATCACCGGGGCTAGTAGTTTTGTAGATTAGAATTGGCAACACACTAAATAGTTACTTTTTTTTATTAAGTATAGGAAAGTAGATGTATATATATTGGGAACCAATCATTTAATGAAATACTCCCTCCGTGTCCTGTGTAATTACTCTCACTTTGATCGGATACGACAATTGTTGTGGATTGAAGCGATTGCAGATACAAATAACTAACAGAAAAATAAAACGACACAAAGAATTTATAGTGGTTCGAGCTATGCTCTACGTCCACTCTTCAAGCCTCCTCGGTGATGATATTATTATGGTGAAGAAAATACAAAGTATGACAATTACAATTGGTGGGGAGTAGGGGTATTTATAGGGAGATATTCCTAAACACATAAGGAATATAAAACCTAGATATGGTAAGATATATTTAAATCTAAATCTATCTAAAATAGATTTATGCCTATCCAAATCTAATACCAATAAGGATAAATCTTGTCTAACAAGGAAACAAGATATACACAATATATTTTCCATATCTATCCAACTCGAACTGCACCGCGAGTTCCTCGACCTACACGGCTCGACCCACTTTACCGGACTAGTCTCCCCGACCCACCCGAACTACTTCCTCGAGTTATATTGAGACTACTCCAACAATTCTCCACCTTAGGCTCAATATCACATCGGCTTGGCACCTCCTCTTCAGTTCGACTTCAAAAGTTTGATTAGTTTCAAACAGTACTCAAACTTAGTACTTGGAACTGGTTTCGTAATCATATCCGCAGGATTATCGAGAGTATTGACCTTGTGCAGCTCGACCTCTCCGGCTGCCACCACATCTCTAATAAAATGGAACTTTACATCGATATGCTTAGTTCTCTCATGATGAACGCCAATCTTTGCCAGCTGCAAAGCACCTTGATTGTCACAGGAAACCTTCTTATTTCCTTGATCAATCCCCAGTTCATTCATGAACCCGAGCAACCACAGACCTTCCTTAATCGCTTCGGTCAAGGCAATGTACTCCGCCTCCGTTGAAGATAAGGCAACTACCCTCTACAGACTTGCTCTCCAACTAATCGTCGTTCCATACGATGTGAACACAAAACTCGTCAATGACTTCCTCGTATCCATACATCCTACATAATCTGAGTCCACAAACCCTTCGACTGGGAGCCTCAAGCTCGAACCACCATCCTCGAAGACTAAACCCTTTCCAACTGTCCCTCGAACATACCTGTGGACCCACTTCAGAGCTGCCCAATGCTCTTTTCTAGGTTCGGCCATGAAACTACTAACCATGTTGAGAGCATAAGCAAGATCCGGTCTCGTACAAACCATAGCATACATTAATGAACCGACAACGCTCGAATAAAGAACACCTCTCATAAGCTCCCGTTCCTCCTCGTCGAGTTTCCCAGCATCACTCAACTTGAAATGAGCTGCTAACGGAGTGAGCACAGGCTTTACATCCTTCATTCCATGTCTCTCAATAACTTTCATCAAGTGTCCCTCTTGAGATAATGTGAGTCTTCTTCAAGTCCTGTCTCGAATTATTTCCATACCCAGGATCCTTCGAGCACAACCGAGATCCTTCATCTCGAACTCCTGACTCAGAGCTTCCTTTAGTTCGGCTATCCCTTGCTTATCTCGACTCGCTATCAGCATATCATCTACATATAGCAGTAGATAAATTTCAGTCTCCATATTTTCACCTCGAAAATACACACATGGGTCGTGTTTGCATCGAACAAAGTCCTGCTGAACCATAAACTTGTCGAACCGCCTATTCCACTGCCTTGGAGACTGCTTCAATCCATACAATGACTTCTTGAGAAGACACACCTTCTCCCCACTACCAGCTTCCTCGAAGCCCTCGGGTTGTGTCATAAGGATCCTTTCCTCCAGCTCTCCGTATAGAAATGCGGTCTTCACATCCAGTTGCTGAAACTCCATATTGTACCGAGCAACCAGCGACAATATCAGCCTTATAGACCTTTGTTTCACCACCAGCGCAAACACCTCTCCATAATCCACACCTTCCCGTTGCGTGAAGCCTCGAGCAACTAGTCTAGCCTTGAATCTAACCCCAGAAACCTCTTGTTTCTTCTTGAAGATCCACTTACAGCTAACTATCGATTGCTTCTCCCCCGGCTTATCAACCAACTCCCAGGTATTATTCTTATTCAAGGAGTCCATCTCCTCCTTCATGGCATCGAGCCAATTTGAGCCTCTCCTTACAAGTTATGGCCTCGGTATAGCTCTTCGGCTCAGTATCATCCAGCTCTACCTCTTCTGCCATAACAAAGGCATATGCTACAACATCAGCATATCCGAATCGAGTGGGAGGTCTTATCTGCCTTCGTTCCCTATCTCTCGTGAGATTATAATCTTGAAGTGCACCTGACCCTCGAACCACCTCAATCTCCCCATCCACCTGAGATGCACTCTTCGACCCACTGGTCGGCTCCACCTCAATCTCAGCACCTGATCTATCTCTTTTGACCTTGTCAGACTGTTCCTCCAAAGCACCATCTTGTTTCTCAATAATATTTTCCCGTTCCTCGGCCCCCTTATCCAGATCACCAACTAGCTCCTCTTTGAACGTCACATCCCTACTAATGATGCACTTTCTTATATCCGGCTCGAGACACCATAACTTGTACCCTTTCACTCTTTCGGGGTACCCAATGAATATGCATTTCAATGCCCTCCTCCCAAGCTTATCTCCTTTGATGTTCGCATAAGCCACGCAACCAAAAGCTCTAAGGTTGCTAAATCCGGAGGATGACCAGACCATATTTCTTCCGATGTCTTGAAATCTAGTGCAGCGGTTGATCAAATAAGCTGCAGTAGTCACTGCTTCTGCCCAGAACGACTTGGGTAACTTCGCACCGAACAGCATGCACCTCGTTCTTTCCAGCAACGTCCGATTGTACCTCTCCGCCAATCCGTTCTGCTGAGGTGTTCCAACCACTGTCTTGTGCCTCGCAATACCGTGCTTCGAACAGTACCTCTCAAACTCCTTCGAGCAATACTCAAGGCCATTGTCAGTTCGCAGCCTCTTCACCTTCCTTCCAGTCTGATTTTAGATCAGCACTTTCCACTTCTTGAAGTTCTCCAAAGCATCACTCTTATTCTTCAAGATGTAGACCCACACCTTCCTTGAGTGATCATCAATGAGGCTCATGAAGTACTTCGCTCCTCCATTCGAACTGACCCTTGAAGGTCCCCATAGATCTGAGTGGATGTAGTCCAGAGTTCATCGAGCTCTCTGTCGACCTACTCCGAACTTAACCCGGTGAGATTTCCCATAGATGCAATTTTCACAGAAATCCAGCTCTCTGATATTATCTCCGAGCAACAAATCTTGCTTCGATAACTCTTGTAGGCCCCTCTTACTAATGTGACCGAGTCGCCTATGCCACAGTACTGACTTGTCAACCGTCACTATCGAAGCCTCCCCGATCACCGTGCTCCCCATCAGAGTGTATATTTCATTCATTCGAGCTCCTTTCATCAAGACCAGGGATCCTTTGCACACCTTCAAAATCCCAGCTTCCATCTTGATCGTGTAACCCAGTTCGTCGAGCATCCCCAAAGAGATCAAGTTTCTCTTAAGCTCCGGAACGTACCTTACACCTTGAAGTACCCTTTCTGTATTATCGTGCATCTTAATCCTCACCGAACTCATTCCAATCACCTTGCATGGTTTATTGTTGCCCAGAAGAACACTCGAGTTCTCCTGCTCCTCGAACCCTTCGAGCCATGACTTATTAGGTGTCATGTGGAATGTACAACCTGAATCCGATATCTATTCCCTCTCCGAGCGCTCATTCGAAATCACTAATGCCTCTCCAGAGTCATATTCCTGCTCAGCAACAGCTACATCCGCTTGCTGCTTTTGCTCCTGCTTCATCTGCCTCTCCGGACAATCTCTTTTGATGTGTCCCTTCTTTTGACAGAGAAAGCACTTGACCTTTGGCTGTGATCCTGGCTTTGGCCTCGACCTTAACCTCGAACTTCCCCTGTTGGAGTTCCTCATCTCCGGTCTTCCTCGAGCCACTCTAACCACTAAGCCTTCTCCATGAGAGTTCTCTCGCTCCTCGTTCTTCTCATTTAACTCCTTCGAACTTAGAGCAGACTGAACCTCATCCATGGTCAATGACTATCTTCCATACATTAAGGCTTCCTTGAAGTTCGAATAACTCTTTGGCCGTGCACTCAACAACATCAATGCCTGATCCTCATCTCCTATCGCCACATCGATATTTGCCAGATCGAGGATCAACTTATTGAACTCGTCGAGCTGCTCGTTGATCGGTCTTCCCTCTTACATCTTAAACGAATACAACGATTGTTTAAGATAGAGCCGAATCGTCAGGGACTTCTTCATATATAAGGATTCCAGTTTGGTCCATACTTCCGCTGCCGTTTTCTCCTTCGACACCTTCCTCAACACCGTATCTCCGAGACTCAGAATCAGCGCACTGTGCGCCTTCGCCAGTGTATCTTTCTTCTGTTGTTCCGTCATCGTGTCAGGTAACCCAGCCTCTCCCTTCAAGGCACCGTCCAAGCCTTGCTGAACAAACAGCGCTTGGATCTTCAACTTCCACAAACCGAAATCATTCGATCTCGTGAAGCGCTCCACCTCGAACTTGGCTGAACCCATCGCAATCCTTCCTCCTCCACGTTCACCGCACCAATTTATTGTGAATTGAAGCAATTGCAGACACAAATAACTAACAGAAAAATAAAACGACACAAAAAATTTATAGTGGTTCGAGCTATGCTCTACGTCCACTCTTCAAGCCTCTTCGGTGATGATATTATTATGGTGAAGAAAATACAAAGTATGACAATTACAATTGGTGGGGAGCAGTGGTATTTATATGGAGATATTCCTAAACACATAAGGAATATAAAACCTAGATACAGTAAGATATATTTAGATCTAAATCTATCTAAAATAGATTTATGTCTATCCAAATCTAATACCTATAAGGATAAATCTTGTCTAACAAGGAAACAAGATATACACAATATATTTTTCATATCTATCCAACTCGAACTGCACCGTGAGTTCCTCGACCTACACGGCTCGACCCACTTTACCGGACTAGTCTCCTCGACCCACTCGAACTACTTCCTCGAGTTATATTGAGACTACTCCAACAATAATTAATATTTGTGAATGTAGTAAAATTAATATTTTTTGATGTGAAGGAATTTTTTCTATTTTATGAAATAAAATTAATCTGTCGAGATAGACGAAGTACTACTTTTGTTATAGGAATGAATTTTTGTTTTCCATATATGCTCAATCTATGGTGGGGATTAAAATTTGTTAGTTAACTTGCGCTTTTTTCCTTATACATTATGCCTAAAATATATTGCAAGTTTTTGTTAAATATATTATACTTTAAAAATATATATTATTGGCAAAAACTTGCGTTAGGCATGCCTAAACAGTTTAGCCGGGTTTTATTTATACCCAAATGGGTTTACTCATCCCAAATAGGGTTTATTAATCCCCAATTAAAGTATATTAAATGGGTTTGAATTGGGTTAATGGATAAAACCCGCCCAAACTGTTTAAGCATGCCTAACCTGAGACCTTTCCAATATTGTTTTGTTCTAACTTGTGTTTTTCTAATAGTATACATTATGTTTAAAAGAATGTAAACGATCGATCTAATCAATCTATGAATGATACAAATTTCATTGTTATTTAAAAGATATTTTGTTTTTAATGCCAAATCTAATTTCTCTCCATATAAAATATTAATTAGGGCCATATATAAAACACTCTCTCCGTCCCGGATGAATTATTTCGGATTGACCGGGCACAATAATCAAGAAGTGTGAGTATAAAGTAAGTTGAGTAAAATTAATATTTTATTATTGAGTATGAAAAAATTACTTTTTTAAATATTGAAACGAAAAAAAAGTGGGACAATTGAAGTGGGACAGACGAAAAAAAAAAAAAATGGGACAATTGAAGCGGGAGTAATTAGGACCGAAAAGGCATCCAAGATGAGAACCTTCACTAAATAAATGAGAAAATCTCGAGTTTAATTCCCACCTTCACTACCAGTTAAAAAATAAAAATCAGCTAAAATTTAACATCAATAAATGATCGCGTTTGCTTCCCAAAATCTACACATTATTTAATAGACATGGAATACATAAATTACGAAGATCAAAGAAAGCTTTTTTCTCCCATCATTTTTACTCCATCCAATAAAAAAATATATATATATATTCAAGAATGAAGATTGAATTTGAAGAAATCATGAGCGTGAAACACAAGAAGCAGCCTCTGATTCTGATTCTGAATATGCCAATTCCATTCTACAACATAAAATTACACATACTGATACCATTCTGCACAACACCAAATCGACTCATCATCTAAAACTCTCGTCTCAAATTTACATCTTTCTTCACCTCCCTAATCAATATACATACAACAAGGGGAAGAAAAGTATGCATTCACGTACCCGATAACCCGACACGAGTGCCCCAACCACCAAAGAAGAATAATATCCACAGGCAGCAGAGTGAGGAAAAATTGCTGACACTGTTGAATCAAGTGAAGACCGGTTGGAGATGAGAACAGCCCGGGATGGGATTAAGATACTTGCTCAGAGATTGCTGTGGGATTTGGCTCGAAGATCTTGGCGACTGCCTGATACAGGCTCTTCTCCTGGAAAGGCTTCGACACGTAACCATCCATGCCGATTTCCAAGCATTTGTCGAATGTAGCATGTATAACATCAGCTGTCATTGCCAGTATTGGGATGTGCCACTCTCTGCATCCACCGTTCATTTGTCCATTCGCCTTGCGCTCCATCTCCCGAATAAGAGTTGTTGCCTGAAACCTGTGATACGAGGATGCAAGAGATGAATAACAAGAGTTGCATGTGATTTTTTTTTTTAAAATGATCTTTTTCTTTTTTTTTTCAGGGCAGTACCCATCCATTTCAGGCATCTGGATGTCCATGAAGCAGGCACTGTACTCGTGTGGTATCTGGAGAAGTTTAAGGGCTTCGTGCCCGCTCGCAGCACAGTGCACATCTGCTCCGAATTTCTTGAGGGCTCCGGCAGCAACTCTACGGTTGACTACATTATCATCAACCACCAGCATCTTCTTGCCAGAGAGGAAGCGGCGGTTGCTGATAGATCTGTTCACTACGGCTTCACCGTGTTGGGCGTTTCTGCCGATTCCCAGCACCTGTTGCAAGCATGAAGCTACCATACTCACTCTCAGAGGTTTCATGATGACGGTGTCTGCAAAGCCAGCAGCTTTGGCTCTCTCACACTCAGCAACTGTGATATTGGTTGCAAGAAGGATCATTTTTGGCAGTTTATACGAGTGCCCGTTTTTTCTCCAGCTCGATAACTGCATTGTGCTGTCTTCTTCACCAGAAATCCAAGAATCTTTTTCCACTAGTAATACATCTGGCAGCTTTTCATCTCTGCCCAAGGAAACAAGTGAAGTAAGAACACCGAAAATTACACCGAGCCAAATAATGAATCTACATAGGGTGATTAAAAATGGAAAATATTGGGTGATCCTAAGGAATTTCCTGGTTGAATCCTGATACTTCTAGTTTCAAGTTTCATTCACCAGTTCATCTGTCTCTAGTCAATTATATGTGAACGGGAGATCGATCAATTATTAGGCGACGTGCAACAGAAAGAACAGGAATAGACATTTACTTTACTTTTTTTTCCTATAAAAAATAGATTTGCATACATTCAAAAAGAAGGATATAGTTGAAGACTAATAGTGGAAAACAGGAGATAAGAGAAGTGCTTACCTAGAAATCAGAGAGCCATATTTCCCAAACAGAGCAACTGCAGCTCCGAGGCTACTGACAGCTTCGACATGAATACCAAGTCGCTTCAAGTGGTACTTCGTGACAGTAGCTCTAACTGGTTTGGGATCAACTACAAGTGCTTTTAGCCCTTTAAATGCAGTAGGGAGATCATCAGGGAGAGATTTCTTCATATATATAACTGCACTTTTCTCACAGCTTCGAAATTCAACAGTAAAAAAAAAAGTGCTTCCTATTTGAGGACGGGTAACAAAGTCCATTGTACCACCCATTCGCTCAACAAGATACTTACTAATGCTCAACCCAATGCCCGTCCCCCCATAATTTCTAGAGGTCGAACTGTCTGCCTGCATAAACGGTGTGAAAACTCGCTCTCTTGCTGGTTTGGGGATACCAATTCCAGTATCTTCGACACACACCATCAAGGCAACAGTGTGAGAAGCATTACCATTCATCAGATTACAGGACACATTGGCAGATTCACCATCTAAATGTTTATAGAATTCCCAGCTGCTTCTGTCGTCAGCAGCCTGTTTGCCGCTCAGGGTATTGAACTGCCGCATGCATGGTTGGACTGCGCACTCAGATTCTCCATTCACGCAGTTTTCAGTTTTCACATCCATAACTGACTTTGCTTGTTCAGCTAAGTGGACTTGAACAAATATATGTCCTTTCTCAGTGAACTGTTTAAACATTAAAATAAGGAATATCTTAGCAGTGTTACATAATGCATCATAACAAACATCCATATCAGGTGTAAACCAAGCATTCCCGATCACTGAATGCAAGTAGTTAAGTGTTTCGAGAAATGTTTGAGACACCCCTCCCCATTTCAATAGTGTATCCCAATTCTTTCTATATATATATAAAAAAAAGTTGCAAACCAAACACTATCAATTTTTACTTTCTACTAATTGCAATATCCGTAACTTCTGTTCTGGTTGTTAAATATGGAGTCTACAAGGCACAAAGTGACTTAAATCAAAAGGTATGATAAAAAGAGATCCACTTTAAGACACGAGGATTCAAGTCCACAGGAAGTAGCCGTGATATAGATAGATATAATCGGGGGGGGGGGGAGGGAATGAAGAGCCCAGGAAAAAAACTAGCTCTGACCATACACTTACTTTAACAGAGTTCCCAACAAGATTGGTAATGACCTGCCTAAATCTTCCAGGATCTCCCACAACTACTTCGGGTACTTTATCTGAAACAAAAACAGCCAACTGCACTTTCCAGTTAATTACATAATTTTGCGGGCAAAAGTGGTAAACAAATTAGAAGCTGGATGAAGGTAAAGAAGAGAAAGACAAGCTACAGTTCTGCAGACTAACCTCAACACCCTTCTGCCTAGATTTCTCAGAAAACATGGACAAAACATCATCTAGAATCAGCCTAAGGTCGAACGGGACTGCCTCAAGCTCCAACTTCTTAGCTTCAATCTTTGCTTGGTCAAGCACTTCATTTATCAATGTTATCAGCGCATCTCCACAAGCTTGAGCTGTTTGAGCAAAGTCCTTTTGGGTTGAACTCAGCTCTGTGTCTAGTAGCAACTGTAGCATTCCTTCAACGGCGAAGAAAAGAGTTATAATTAGTCCAAATTCCCAGTCAAAAAATGTGATTAGTTTCATCAGTCAGAAGACTATGGTATACCTAGGATTCCATTCATGGGAGTTCTGATTTCATGAGAAACAGTGGCCAAAAACTGCAATGATATAGAGATTAAAATAAAGGCAGTCAAGATTGAGAAGTAGCAGATACATATTTTATGAAGAGCAAATGCCGAATCAAAAATACCTGAGATTTGGCTCTATCAGCAATAGTAGCTTTATCTTTCAGTTTCTGCATTACATCAAAATCATCTTCAACTTTAACAATGTGAATTGCAGCGCTGTATATCATATACACAATTAGAATGCCAATCACAAAGAGAAAGAACGATGTCGTCAGTGCAGTCCAAGATGTAGGAGCCTCCTGAAGATACCTAGAGACAGACAGAATCCAAAAAAGATTAATGTCTCAAGCTGTTTTTCTGTTTACATATTCAGTATAATCAGATTTCTAGGAGACAATCATTGGTTTGAACACATACCCACAAATCATCTCATGTTTGCGGAATGGGTCTCCAAAATCGAGTCTGCTTACATGCTTTAGTGAAATTTCATTTTCATGAGATTGATGGCCATACATGATCAGCGGGTCAGAAGAGTTTGTGACATCATACACATCAACCGCTATCCCCTGGTTCCCAGAAAGTTGCCCAAGTAGATTCTCAACAAGGGATTCAACATCAAAAGCTCCACCTAGGTACCTAATTGACATTTGCATACACCTAAAGGTTAGGAAATAAGGTAGACCAATTAATTCATTATATGCAACGGATGGAGCAAACATTGTTTGTATGAAAGTTGGAATAATATTCACATGAATCAGAAAGAAGAATTATTCACAAACAGTGTCTCTCTTTAGAGAGGAGCACCGTGTATAGAGATATCAGAATAAAATCTCTATGAAAATGCTTACATAGACTTCAATCATTAAAACACTAAAACGTAGCATAAATGAAATACCCGTCCTTCTGAATCACTGTTTTGTGCTGGATATATCTATAAATTTCATCTCATACACTGTCGTGAAGCTCCCAACACTCAAAATAAACAAAGAAGAAGAATCCTCCCAAGAAACAGGAAACCTTGCCCACAGTCAAATGAATATTCTAACCATGGAAAAATATAACAGGTTGGAGAAAAATGCATAGTGGTAAACAAGAAGCATTAATGTAACAAGTTTAGAAGTTTGTAGAAACCATCGTTTTCACTGTTCGTTAAAACAAGTTTCTAATCCCAGATTGTAAATTGATATCACAAAAACTATTTCAAGTCTACTACAGAAGACTTGCAAGTACAGCTGACACGCATCTTCAGATGGAATCAGAATCTAACACATACATTGAATGATACTGTAGTTAGTTTAGTCACATCATATGTAATGGAAATCCATGAAAGTTTCTAGTGGAACACACCAGGTGTCCAGCTGATTGCCCTCTAACAAGTAACAAGTCAAGGTGAATCTAAATGCAACAGTACCTAGGCACTTTATTCAATGTTAGAGCTCCCACTAGATGGTTTTTATTATTATATAGCTGCAAACCAACTTAATCACATGGCATACCAATAAATTTGTCAAGAACTTCTAGGTTTGGAGAAGTTTAATGTTAACTCCATATCCAAGAATTTTAAAAAAGCAAAGTGAAAATTTAAGTTGACTATATAGTAAGTTATATGATCAACCCTATACCAGAGTTTGGAGAGCACACAAAATGCTTCATCATTAGCTGCATACGAACTTTTGTCAATTCATAAAGACAGAGCAAGAGCTTACCCTGCTGTTGCTTCAATGCGCTCATTCATAGTCGGGTTAGGGGGAAGCTTGGAATTGTAAACCGGGAAAGTCAAAACAACCCCAAGATGATGTGAATTCAGCAACCTAAATGGGCTAGTAAGAACTGCTTTACCAGTGGCCCGAGCCCTCAGTATGTTTTCACGGTCCTCCTGTGTAGACAAAAGGAACTAGTAGTCGGAAGATGAAAACTCTTACAAGCCACATTCCACAAGCAAGAAAAAGGCATCCTAAAACAAATATTCAATCACCTCTCCTGACATCATGTCTAGTGATTCAATGTAAGACACAGTTTCTTGCGAGAATATAACTGGAGCATATTCATCCCTAATAGGTGAAGGCTCTTTCTCCATTGTTCGAATGGTCCATCCATGCTGCCTCTCGAATTCTTCCCTCTCCGAATGGAGAATCCTCTGTGCATAGGCCACCCCATTCAATAATGGCCTCTCAAAAGCAGTTCTAGCTGTGTATTCTGCAAAAGTTTCCTGCATTTTCCCACGCATGAGAAACAAAATGCCCAAACAATCACGAATACCAATTGGGAAGTGAGAGACAGCTACACAGATTCTATATTCCAACTATGGAAGGAACTCACTAGAAGCAGCTCGAGTTTTTACAAGATGAAGATGGACGGCCAAAACAGGGAATTCCACAACTTAGATTACCATAAAAGCAAATTTTCATCTCTCCAACTCAAAGAAAATCCCTTACAACAGATATACAAAATTTCTCAAATTCTAAAATCAAGAAAGTAAAGAATGCCATAATGCAACAAACCTGATCAATTGCCGAAGGATTCTTGTAATAGTGGAAAGTGGAGACAAGGATGGCAAGGGCATGAACATGATTAACACTAACACTGAATTGATCCTGCAACATCCTAGCCCTCTGATCACACATGCCTACAAGAACTTCTTTCCTTCTCAGCTGCTGCTCATCATCCATGTGATCATAGATCTTTTTACTCCCAAACAACACAAGCAAAATAAAGATACCCAAAACTCTACGATTCGAACAGAACATCAGCAACGCAGAATGCTTCCTCTCAGTTTCCAAGGGTTCACTCGCGCTCACAGCAACCATGTGGCACCCTTGTCTTTTCTCACCCATCTTGCAAACCCTCCTTCAATTTACGCTACAACTAAGAATTTTCAGCTTTGAATCCTTCAAAGATAAAGGAATCCAAGAATTCACGAAAGGGCACACAGGCATAAGCTTTTTGCCAAAACTTTTCAAGACTCGCTTTTTCTAGCAACTGCAACACAAAGAACAGGGTTTTGGGTCGGACACAAATAGTCTATTGTTACAAAACCAGTCTGAAGCGGCGCAAGAATCACCCACATTTCACACTAAGAGGAGACTAGAACAAATAAACACCATATTAAGTAAAAAGAGAAGCCTCTGTCCCTCAGCTCCGAGAAAAATTAAAAAAAGAAGCCTCCCTCATTCAAAGAACTTGCTCGAAGACAAGAGCTGATTATAATTTTTTATTCACAACTCCATGATGGAAGGAGCAAAGCATGCCCTTGTTGCAGACCTCAAAAGACGAAACCTTCTCCAAATTCCAAAGAGAAAAGAACCCCCCCTCCTCCCCTCTTCTCTCTCTCTCTCTCCAAAAAAATATAACTACTGTTTGCTAATCCAAAAGGGAATTTGGTGAGAGAGAGTGAATAACTACAAGAAAAGATGACAAAGAAAGAATAAGGGCCCTAATCATGCATAGATTATCTCTCAAGGCGTGAAGTATAGTTTTAAGAAATAAAGCACGTTCTCTGCCCCCTCTCACTTAAAGTAGTATATATCATTCTCACACCTCACAACACAACCAAACCACCCAAAACTCATCTTTGACCAGCCTAGCCTCTCTCTCTCTCTCTCTCAAGAATCAAGAGTAATTGTAAAATATTATCAAGAAAACAGCAGCCCAACTCTGGATACAATGTACTACTACAGTTGATATGCTGAGTTCACATTCCGGGCTTTGTCAAAATTAATATTTTAATGTGATGGGAGTGTGGTAAGATAGACAGAGATGTATTTAAATCGATAGCTTACTTTATAAAGCAAGCTGAATCGAATTTGAGGATTTTCCCAGATACGCTCTTGTCCCCTTCTTTACCCTTAAATAACCCAATACGCCCCTTCCCCCTCCCCTCCCCTCCCCCACCACCACCTCCCTCCCTCCTCCTCTCTCTCTGTCACAGACTCACACACACCAAATTACACAAGTGGTTTTTATTTTTGATTTTTCATAATTAAAATGAGTAAAAATAATATTTTGTTGAATAAAAAAATTGAAGTCGCTTTCACATATCTTGGCGATAATGACTTGGCGACAAGAACCAGATCTCATGCCCAATATTTACTGAACTACCCCTCCTTCAACCTTTTCCATTTTTCTTTAAAATCTCCACTCACTCGCTTCAATTCCACTTGTCTCAGTTTATATATTCCACCCCTCTACAAAAGATACAAGCATCAAACCAAATTAATTTGGTGGATTTAATTAATTTAAAGATAGATAATTTAGTCAATCAATTTGAAAAATCTTAAATTTGAGGATCAAATATATAAAATTATCTTATTATAATTAAATTTTATTTGATAAAAACTAAAATATTGAGTACAATTATATATTTTTTGTTGTTTATATTCTTTCGAATTGCACATTTATAAATAAATTTCTATTTCTTTCCTTTTTGCAGCCGCAACCTCGTTTAATTGTCACTTTTATCCGATTTATAATTAATGATAAGTAAAATATACGAAATAGAGTTTTATTAATTTTACTTTTTGCATCACTAGTTACATTAATATTCAAAATAGTCAAAACGATATACTAATTTCATTAATTGCACAATTAGTCGAATAATTTTTTAAGCCGTTTAAATCAACCAAACTAAACCATTTTAGTATGTTTTAGCCATTTTAGTTTAGAATAATCAGTTGAATATTTAATTTGTAAAAAATTCAAACTGTAATTATTAACCGATACTTCATCTATCAATCCAACCAAATTGAATAGAATACACCCACCTTCCACCATAATTTGCGAACACTTTCCTCTTTAAATGGACGAGTTTAAAGTATCAATTATTATTTAATTAATTTATTAAAAAAACTATTATATAATAAAATTAAATTCGAGTAATTCGATTTTTTTACTATAATTCAACTATCTTTGTTCGGTTCCATCCACTGCTAAGTTCAGCGGAATTATTGTTATGTGTTTGGTTGTAACTTGTAATAACATAAGAGAGTGGTTGTAGGAAGAATTTTCTTCCCACATTCGTTTTTTACCAAAAATAAAAAGATAAAAGATTCTCATGTTAAATCACAATGCCCATATAAAGGTTGTGCTATCTAGATTATCATTATTGTACTTGCCTTATTTATAGAAAAAATATATTAAATTATTTACCATACAAATTATCTAAAACCTCCCAATTATAAGTTGAGTTACTCTGTTACAATTCAAGAAGATCAACTCGCACAACATGAAGGAGGAGGATGTGTTGTCGATTGAGTTGCCATGCATGCAAAAAGGCGACGTACAATCTTCAATTGCGGGTGTACGTAAGAAACATGCTTTCATGCGTCGCACCAAACCAGAAGAGCTTCTAGAAGATGATGTGGCAACAAATTATGATCCACCCTAACCTCTTTTTGTTTTTCCCTTTGTAGTTTGTTATGTGAGACTATTCTGGAGGAGTCACATTTTTTTTTCATTCTTTGTTGTATATATAGTCTTTTCTCCCTTGTATTATATATACATACATTTTCATCTCTATGAATATAGAATTCTCTCTTTTCTGGGCATTTTGACATGGTACCAATCCCAGGTTACTTTTATTAATTTCCGTGATTGATCTTTTTCATGGCCAAAAAATCTGACGAACAATATGAAGAGCAACTGCATCTTCATAGCTCCGACCACCCAGGGTTGCAGCTTGTGCCATTCCTTCTCACTGATTCTAATTACCGCATGTGGAAAAGGATCGTGGTAAGGGCGCATGAGTTAAAAGACAAGCTAGGCCTTGTCGATGGTAGCTGTAAGATATCGGTGGCGACATCCAAATTTTATCGACACTGGAGGAAGGTCAACAACATGATTGTTTCTTGGATTACGACCTCGATTTCGAAGGAGTTAACCCAACAATTCGCTTTTATTAATGATGCAACCAATCTGTAGAGAGAGCTAGAAGAGAGGTATGGTGTTTCCAATATTGCCATGTTATTTCAAGTTAAGGGGGAGATTCCCAACATAAGGCAAGAGAATCTTAGTGTTACAGAATATTATGGAAAGCACAAAGAATTGTCTGACCAATTGAATCAGCTCCGTACTGGTGTAAATGCTCATGACATTATAAAGGGATTAGGAACAGGCAAGTCTACAGATTATATGTGTGGGGCACAGGGTGCTTTGAAATCTTTATTCAAGGCTTTTGATCATGTGAGTGAAGAAGATTGATCTGTGGAGTTTTTGCTTGGCTTAAGCGATGTGTTCAGTATAGAAAGAGATCAAGTGCTCATGATGGAACCATTGCCCTCAGTTAACAAGATTTACTCTCTGATGCTGAAGGCAGAGAAGAACAAAAGGATCACAGAACTTATGCACATGAACACTGATAATCTTGCCATGGCAACTCGAGGAGATCAACATGGGATCCGAGATGTAGGGAAAGCTAGATCATTTAAAAGAAGAGAAAAGGGTTATCAGTTTTGTACTCATTGCAAGAGAATTGGTTATCTTATGGAAAATTGTTTTAAGCTGAAAGGTTATCCCGAATGGTGGGATAACATGAAAAAGAGAGGGTCGGCTGTTGCAGCTCAGGTCTCTAATACACCTCTGGAATGGAACAATGCCTTGACTGACGTTGTTAATAATGCATGGAGATTGGCTAATGCAAAGGAGGCAGAATGTTCAAATGGTGAAATGATCAACATGGCATTCTTTGACAACTTTGGAGGTAATTGCATTTCCACTTGTCGTAGTACACTTGATTATATTGGTTTGGATACATGGGTTGTAGATACAGGGGCCACAAGTCATATGAGCATTAATTTCAATCTCCTTGAAAATACTCAACCTGCAAGTTCTCATATCTTTGTCATTGTGCCTGATGGAAACACAGAATTTGTTACTCACATTGGTTAAGTTCACTTATCTTCTCTTATCACCTTATGATCTATTCTTTATCTGCCTGCTTTTAAGTTCAATCTCATCTCAGTTTGAAAGCTATCTGTGGATTCTAATGAATCTTTCATCTTTCATAAAAATTTCTTCCTCATACAGGACCTTAATTCTAAGATGACCATTGTTACTGGTAAGGTCAATAGGGATCTATATGTTCTGGATAAAAGTTCATTCACTCCACAATCCATCAAAGAAGCTCAGACTATGCTTACTTCACTTCAGCCTTCCACTAGTTTACACCTCTATAATAAAGTCTCATCAGTCGACTTATGGCATTGTAGGCTAGGTCACCCATCTTATCCTGTTTTGTCACATTTATCTACTTATATTTATGCTTGTACTTCCAGTAAAGATCTCATTTGTGAAGTATGTTCTACTTCCAAACAGAGGCGAGGTCCTTTTTCTTCTAGTTCTATCAAAAGCAATAACTGTTTCAAACTTATGCATCTTGATCTCTGGGGACCTTACAAAGTTAAATCAATAACTGGTTGCAAATATTTCCTTACCTTAGTTGATGATTTTAGTAGATTTACATGGACATTCCTCTTAATCTATAAGAGTTAAGTTTGTTTAGCCATTCAAGTCTTTATTAAATATGTTCACAATCAATTCCAGGAAACCATCAAAGTTATCCGCACAGATAATGGAACCGAGTTTGTTAATCACAATTGTCAAGTCCTTTTTTCAAACTATGGAATTATACACCAAAGAAGTTGTCCTTACACACTGCAGCAAAATGGTATAGTTGAAAGAAAACACCAACATTTAGCTCAAGTTGCTCGAGCTCTTCTCATTCAGTCTAAATTGCCTAAGTGTTTTTTGGGGGGATGCCATCCTTACAACCACTCATTTAATTAACCAGATCCCTTCACCCATCATTGGTTGGGAATCTCCTTACTTCATCATTTTCAAGTATCATCCAGATTTCTCCTCCTTACGGGTATTTGGTTGTCTAACCTACGGCCATAACGAACAAGAAAATGACAAATTGCAAGCCTATCCACAACTGAGGTTTTCATAGGATATCCAACTGGCCAAAAAGGATATAGGATCTACATTCCTTCCACTAAAAATGTTCTTGTCTCTAGAGATGTTGTCTTTCATGAACACATTCTACCTGCTTGTCTAGATCCCTCTCAGCTGACACCAGCTACCACACCATCACCATCACCTCAACACTCATTTACTCATAATAATGATGACCTCACCTCAGTCCATTCTTCTTACAGTCCTGGTGATCCTCCACTACAACCATAATCTACTCTACCTCCTTCCCAAACACCTCCACCTGGACTTCGACGCAGCACTAGAACTATTCACCCACCTGTTTGGTTAAAGGACTACACCACAACCACTCCGACTTCTCCTTTTGAATCTTCTAACGTTATTGTTTCTAATGCTCATACTAACTTGGTGGCTTTTTTTATCTACAGTACATGAGCTGATGGGTTTTGTATACTGAAAGCATTTATTATAATGAGTATACGATGGTTTATTTCTCCTATCTATTAAACAATCTTACATGTATGTAACAATGGTATCCTCTTGTCTCACCGATAGGGACGATCATACGGCGTGTTGTAGATCGCAGAAGACAATATGATCACTTGACCTAGTGAGACATAAACCTAATCACAGCCGAGACAGCATATGAAGATACGTATGTCCGGATGGCTGCGGCATTGTCGGAATAAGTAGTCTGTCTTGGTTACTTGACATGCAGGTACGCAAGGGTGGCGTATTGATGGACCGCAGTGAGATGTATTCGACTGTCTGACATCAGCGAATACAAGATCTCGATATTGATTGAGTCCAAACCCTAACGAAGGTTTAGGGGTTTGCACGGGT
Organism: Plectranthus barbatus; assembly: GCA_026898455.1. Classification (NCBI taxonomy): domain Eukaryota; kingdom Viridiplantae; phylum Streptophyta; class Magnoliopsida; order Lamiales; family Lamiaceae; genus Plectranthus; species Plectranthus barbatus. Next base: position 131,008 of record JAPKLW010000252.1, on the reverse strand, counting down.
TAACTGTTGCTTTGACTTGTCATGGTGGAGAGCCTAAGTAACGTGCTCGTATATCCGCATCTTGGGTAACAGCAGTTCATGTAGTACCGCTTGAGACTGGGTTTAGGTAACCATATCCGAGTAATAGGATGGGGACATTCCCTGAGGAGCTCAATAACATTCATCGTGCCAAAGTCCTGCAGGCTGATTAAGTTCAGGCACGAGTGATAAGGTTTGAGTGGTACTACTCAGGAATAATAAGATATTAATTAATTATAGTTAGAGATTGTCAAAAGCTCCGATTAATTAATTAATGTCCGGTAACCTTAAATATGGGGATTCTCAATTAATGCAGCCCGTTCTCAAAACGTGGTAATAAAGGGGTAGGTCAATATTAATTCTGTGGTGAAAAAGAATTAATATTAATTAATTAATTGTGTCCTGTGTTGTGGACATGAGAATTAATTAATTATTGGCCCACTTTATTAATTGCATTAGGTCTTAGGACTGACCCAATTAAATATGCTGATTTGAGTCCAATAGTCCATTAGGGATAAAAACCCTGGGTATATAAATAGACCTCTCACTCTCTGAAACCCTAGCCACTTCATAACACTCAAAGTCAGTTGAAACCCTAGATCAGAGAGAGAGAGGGCGGCGCATGCAGTAGAGGTAGGAGAAGGATTTTTCGGTTCTGGCCTACTGATACAGATCTGTGGAATCCTCACCAGTAGCATATCTGAACAGCATTGGGACACAGCCCTGAAGATCTAATCTGGAGAACACATTTCTTTCTTCTTCTCTTTTGTTTTGATTTTATCTAAGAAATTAGGGTTCTAATTTCTGTTTCCGCAGATTAAATCGAATCGCGTGGTTGAATTGGAATTGGATATTCAAACGCGAAAGATCGGATCAGACTCTACGGAATAACTGTAATTCCTTAATCCACAATTCTAAGAATTAAATTCATAGGAGCATGCTAGGTTTTATTGTGAATTTAACTGTGTGCAATATCCATAAATCGGTCCGGTTCAATTGGATTTTGTGATTCGGTTCACTGGAAATCCCTACAATAGCCTCATTTATATAATCAATCTCATACTAACGTTAAGTGGCAGGATGCAATGAAGGTAGAAATCCTGCTTGATTAGTCTTCTGGATGATTCCTTTGGGATTCTAGACTTGATGATCTTCTATGTTTCTTCTTTGTAGTTCTTTACTGTAGATCTTTCCTTTCTTATCACAAAGTGTGCAATGTTATGATTTTTCTTTTTTAATATGTGCACAAGTGTGTGGGTTCTGTTTAAGAATACACTTCATTGCAAAACCTCTTTGGGATATAACCTACGTTATTACAAGACATAACCTTATTTGCCCAACTATCATATTTATGATAATGGTTAGAACTCATTCTTGGCTCAGGCCTCCAGTTTGTCTTAGCATAATTATGTTTAAGTCTCTAATTATCATAGTGATAGCTAACAGACCTCCAATCGTCACCTCTTTGACTGGGTTGGGTAACTGACTTTCTTGAAGTAGAAACTATCTACTTAGTTAGTTGAGGATGGTTAACTGGTTTGGCACCAGTCTTGAAACCTTTCGAGAGAGGTTGGGTTTCAGTTATCCTCTTCATTATTACAACACAATGCAATAAGTCTCTTCTGGTTTTGGGAAGCGCTTACGTCCTTTGGCGACAACTACTTGCAACAAGCTTTACCACACAAGTCCACCTGCTAGGCTCTTTGAATATCTTCAAACCTGGCATACTTTACCACTGACACATCTCTAGGTCTACGAGCTAGATAGGTGTGAGGTTGTGTTCATTACAAAACTTTAGGATTGTTGGATGGTTGTTGGTAGACTTCTGATGAATCAGGAAGCATGTCTCAGTTTCAATCACTTAGAAAGAGTCTGAAATTTGGTTAACTTAAGCTAAGCAATTATGAATCTCGTGTAAGAATACAGTTGTAGAGATGAAGGCTTCAGATCACAGATGGCTTATTTGTATTTGTAAACTTCATGTGTGTAATTTTTGTGTATGTATTTCATAACCTTCGCTCTGCGGATCTTCTAAGGTATTTATAAACATGGTGGAAGGACTCTGGTTAGTTTGAAAACTATCCGTTTGAGTGATTAACGTGTTCTCCGATTTTCAAATTCTTTGCAGCTTTCTATCACATCAAGGGTTTTTTGTTAGAATGGCTCTTAATTAGTCCTAGGAATTTCGATTGATTCTCTTGCCATTACTAAGTTTGAGACCTTAGTCTTTTGTCTCCAATCATTTTCTAGTCAAGGTTCGACTGATTCATTCTTACTATCAACACCAACAATTCTCTTGAAACCTATGACTCACTCTTCAATTAAGTTAAGTCAACGACTTAACTAATATCTCACGGACTGACTAAACATAAGTTGTGTAAGTTTTTTTACTGATCTTCTCTTTGACTTGCGTGAGCTAATTAAATATTACAAACATAATCTACACGAAGAGTAGATGATCGTGGTACATTTGTTTTCTCAAATCCAAATTCCGGTGAGTGAGAAATGAGACCATGAAGTGACACGGTTGGTGGGTTATTACATAAGTGGAGTTATGTAATAAATGAAGTGTCCCACATTGATAGATTAAAGTAGTTAATTTATGTTTAAATACCATTATGGTTGAGGTGTGTAATAACCAAGTGTGCAGTGTATGTGGCACCCGGTGGCTCACCTCGCGTGCCGCCGCTGCCGCTCGCCTCGCCCTGCCCCGCTGAGGCCTACGGCCTCAGCGAGGCCGGTGGTCGAGCGCCCGTGCCCCGAGCCCCGACCCCGATCTTGGCTCTCGGTTCTGGGTTCTGGGTTCTTGGTCTTTGGGCTCTTAGGTCCTTGGCTTGGGTTGGTCCACTGTGCCTTATCTTTTTGGGCAAGTGAAATGAGCCTGCGGGCTCGACACGTGGACGGTCGACGTGGTGTACACGTTACATGTGATGTGGCTGATGAGTCAGCCACGTGTTGCAATTGATTGAGTGCTGAACTTTCAACACATTTAGCACATGTTGAATTACACAACATCCGTAATAGCTCCAGCCTTGAATTGACTTGACCGTTACAACCGTGGTTAAAGCCCGTAATGGCTCTAGTATTAATGGAGAAACAGGCTCCCCATTGGTGGAACTCGCCTATAAATGGGCTTGTCTTGAGCTGTCTCCAGTTACCCCGATGTACCCCAGATAGTGAACAGACGTTTTTCCCATTGCCAGACAAGAGACAAGCTCTCGCAACCTATACTGCAACATTTTCCTCATATTGCTGCATCTTTTCCATTGTTCTTCTGCAACTCAGTTTCGCCTTTGTTCAGTTCGTCGGAGCCTTTCCGATTGCGGTGCTGCCTCGAAAAGGACAAAGCTATTTTACCTTTGGGTACAAACCACCGTTAGACGAGCACTACGTCGGCGAATTTGTCTTACGGGAAGAGGGCTTCCTCGACTTGGCTGGGATTTATCCAGTTTTATTTTCTTTTATTTATTCAATTTCTTTTTATTTCAATTGTTCTCGTACTAGCAGTACCTGCAAATATAGTTGTAAAAACTTTCTGTACTAGACATAATTACTTGCAGTGTTTTCAATTCTTCCTCACAGATCTTGTAACCAACAATCGCAAGACAAATTACCTACTTCTCAAGATCCAAGATGGCTGATCACACTCTCAATGGTGCCGGTGGAAGCAACTCCAATAATGGTTCTAAGCTCCCTCCGAATGCCCAAGCCGAAAAGCCCTTGAAGTTTGGAGGAGTGGACTTCAAGTCTTGGCAACAAAAAATGCTATTCTACCTTACAACTCTTGGATTGGAGGCCTACTTGAAGGAAGATAAGCCGGAGATTGCCGATGATGAGGCCGATCAAAACAAGAGAATAGCTTTTGATAATTGGTGTCAAGGGGACTTTCTTTGTCAAAACTTTGTATTAAATTGTCTAGTAGATCCCCTATATGCCGTGTATTGTAATGTAAACACCGCAAAAGAGTTATGGGAACAACTAGAAAAGAAATACAAGACGGAGGATGCGGGTACTAAGAAGTACGCCGTGGCCAAGTACCTGCCATACCTTATGGTTAACGGTCGTTCGGTGGTGGAACAAGTGCAAGAGTTTCAACTCATTTTACACAATGTTCACGCCAAGGGGATGTTACTCCCCGATGCCTTCAACGTGGCTGCGGTCATTGAGAAGTTGCCTAATTCGTGGAAGGACTTCAAGAGCTACCTTAAGCATAAGCAAAAGACTATGTCTCTTGAAGATTTGGTTGTCAAGCTTCGTATTGAAGAGGACAATCGAATAGTGGATCCTAAGCCGAGTGGTATGGATGCCAAGGCTAATTTGATGGAACGTGTTGGTCCATCAAACAAAAGAAAAAGACCCAACTCGTTGAACAAGGGGATTGTGATACAAGAACCTAAGTTCAAGGGTGTTTGCTACAATTGTGGCAAAAGTGATGGATGCCAACCATGTTGAACCCGATAGTGATTGGGATGATGACTTGTGTGCCTAGGTAGAGGTTATCTCAAGTTGAATGTAATGGCACGACGCCTAGCCAAAAAGAAAATCAATAAAGTTGAATTTACTTCTTTTTATTTGATTGAGTGATCTTCTTTGTGGCATGTAAGATTGGGACATGTAAATCCTAATGCGACAAAAGATTAGTAAATACGAATTTACTAAAAGTGATTGAATTTAAATAAACTAAATGTGAAGTTTGTGTTGGGGCAAAAACGCCGTTGAATTCAGTCGAAAGGAGCACTAAACCTCTAGAGTTGATACACACGGATTTGTGTGATTTCAAATTGGTGCAAACTAGAGGGGGGGAAAGTATTTTATTACTTTTGTTGATGGTTGCACCTGATATTGTTATCTCTACTTATTGAAAAGTAAAGATGAAGCAATTGATGCCTTTAAAATTTATAATGAAGAGGCTGAAAATCAATTGAGTACTCGGATCAAGATGATTCGTAGTGATAGAGGTGGAGAATATGTTGCACCGTTTGAAGAATTGTGCGCCGCTTCGGGCATTATTCATCAAACAACGACACCTTACTCACCTCAGTCCAATGGTATTGCCGAAAGGTAAAATCGGGCACTAAAGGAAATGATGAATGCCCTGTTAATAAGTTCGGGGTTACCTCAAAATATGTGGGGTGAAGCTGTCTTGACAGCTAACTATATCTTGAATAAGATACCTCTTAAAGGGAAAGAGGAGACACCTTATGAGTTGTGGAAAGGTCGAAAACCTTCCTACAAGTATCTAAAGGTGTGAAGTCGTTTAGCAAAGGTCGAAGTACCTTTACCCAAACAAGTTGCAATTGGACCTAAAACAATCGATTGCATCTTTATAGGATATGCTTTGAATAGTGCTGCCTATCGATTTTTGGTGCACAAATTGGATAATCCGAATGTGACCGAAGGCACCACTATAGAGTCAAGGAATGCTATATTCTTTGAGCATATCTATCCTTGTAAAGTTAAGGAAGATGTACCGACTATGTCTAGAAAAAGGACATATGAAGAGGCTACTAGTTCTACTCCTATAGAGGAAGAACTGCGACGTAGTTAAAGGGCTAGAGTGGCTAAAAGTCTTGGTGCGGAATTCATCACCTACATGTTAGATGATGAGCCTCGAACCATTAAAGATGCCTTAGCTAGACCCGATGCCTCACTATGGCAAGATACCATTAATAGTGAGATTGAGTCGATAGTTAAAGGGCTAGAGTGGCTAAAAGTCTTGGTCCGGAATTCAGTACCTACATGTTAGATGATGAGTCTCGAACCATTAAAGATGCATTAGCTAGACCCAATGCCTCACTATGGCAAGATACCATTAATAGCGAGATTGAGTCAATTATGCAAAATCATACTTGGATTTTGGCCGTTCTCCCAAAAGGTTGTAAGCCCTTAGGATGCTAGTGGATCCTTAAAAGAAAGTATAAAGCCGGTGGTTCGGTTGATAAGTATAAAGCTCGCCTTGTGGCGAAAGGCTTTAAACAAAGAGAGGGAGATGACATGTTGATCATGAGTAGGAATCAACAAATGATTGTTGATACCAAATGAATGTTGGAGAAGAACTTCGACATGAAAGACGTGGGTATGGCTGATGTGATTCTTGGAATCAAAATCATAAGGCAATCTAATGGAATTGTCCTATCACAATCTCACTACGTTGAGAAAGTGTTAAGGAAATTCAATGCCTATGATAGTTCACCAGCCAAAACACCGTTAGAACTCAATGTTCACTTTGTTAAAAAATAAAGGTGACCCTGTTGGTCAAGAGGAATATTCAAGGGTCATTGATAGTCTAATGTATATGACTAATTGTACAAGACCGGATCTTGCATATGCGGTGAACAAATTGAGCAGATACACGAGCAATCCCAGTAATGATCACTGGAAGGCTCTTGTGAGAGTTTTGAGATACTTGAAGTATACTCTTAACTTGGGATTACATTATACAAGTTTTCCACCTGTACTTGAAGGGTACAGTGATGCAATTGGATCTCTGATTCAAATGACTCGCACTCTACAAGTGGATACGTGTTTACGATCGGTGGGGGTAGTGTCGTGGAAATCCACGAAGCAAACTTATATAGCTCGTTCCACAATGAAATCCGAGTTTATTGCTTTAGATAAAGCAGGTGAAGAAGAAGAATGGCTTCGACACTTCGTAGAGGATGTCCCTTGTTGGAATAAGCCTGTGCCGTCAGTGATGATTCACTGTGATAGCCAAGCGGCTATTGGTCGGGCACAAAATAATATGTACAATGGTAAGTCAAGACATATACATCGTCGACATATTATCGTTAGACAATTGATCTCAAATGGTGTTATATCCATTGAATATGTGAAACCAATTGATAACTTTGCGGATCCGCTAACCATAGGGTTAAACCGAGTTCAAATGTATAAATTGCTTAAGGGAATGAGATTGAAATCCACATTATGAATGAGTGTAGTGGATACCCAACCTAGATGATTGGAGATCCCAAGAACTAGGTTCAATGGGACAACTAAACTACACAAATTCGAGTGATATCACCGACAAGATAATGTCTTTTCTAGTGGCGATGCCTTGGAAAATGATTTATCTACCCTTCCCTAAAGATAGCAAGTGAGGTGTTATGAGCCTGCATGTGGTATAGGTTAAGTCCTAAGTGACTTTTAATGACTCCTGAAAACCTTGTGATGGTTGAGCTAGACAGGAATGCTCGGAATAGGAGGTCACCTATATAAGTGGAAGTGGGGGCCGCTTCAAATGAACACTTATGAATCCAAAGGGGGTGTCCATGGCCTTTAATGGAACTAAACGTGAGAACGAATAGAGGTTGAAATGTTAATGTTTCAATGTTGTTGTCTCGGTACACACGATGGAGGATTAGTTCAAGGTATCCCTACCACTAAGCCACCAGTGTGCCCGATGACATTGAAGATGAACGGTTCAAAGCCATAAGCTACCTGTTCAGGTGCATTAACATCTCTCGAAACTGAGTTGGCTATGCATCATGTTTTTTGGCATTTCCACTCATGGGGGGGATTGTTGGTAATTAGGGTACTTTATGGTAAATTCCCGATGTGAAATATTTAATTTCATCGTAATTAAATATTACCAACATAATCTACGAGAAGAGTAGATGATTGTGGTATATTTGTTTTCACAAATCCGAATTCCGGTGAGTGAGAAATGAGACCACGAAGTGACACGGTTGGTGGGATATTACATTAGTGGAGTTATGTAATAAATGAAGTGTCCCACATTGATAGATTAAAGTAGTTAATCTATGTTTAAATACCATTATGGTTGAGGTGTGTAATAACCAAGTGTGCAGTGTATGTGGCACCCAGTGGCTCGCCTCGCGCGCCGCCGCCGCTCGCCTTGCCCCGCCCCGCCTCGGCCTATGGCCTCAGCGAGGCCGGTGGCCGAGCGCCCGCGCCCCGACCTCGGCTCTTGGTTCTCGGTTCTCGGTTCTGGGTTCTTGGTCTTTGGGCTCTTGGTTCCTTGGCTTGGCTTGGTCCACTGTACCTTATCTTTTTGGGCAAGTGAAATGAGCCTTCGGGCTTGACACGTGGATGGTCCACGTGGCCAGTCCAGTCGACGTGGTGTACACGTTGCATATGACGTAGATGATGAGTCAACCACGTGTTGCGATTGATTGAGTGCTGAACGTTCAACACATTTAGCACATGTTGAATTACACAACATCTGTAACGGCTCCAGCCTTGAATTGGCTTGATCGTTACATCCGTGGTTAAAGCCTGTAACGGCTCCAGCATTGATGGAGAAACAGGCTCCCCTTGGTGGAACTCGCCTATAAATAGGCTTGTCTTGAGCTGTCTCCAGTTACCCCGACGTACCCCAGATAGTGAACAGACGTGTTCCTTGTTGCCAGAAAAGAGACAAGCTCTCGCAGCCTATACTGCAATATTTTCTTCATATTGCTGCATCTTTTCCGTTGTTCTTCTGCAACTTAGTTTCGCCTCTGTTCAGTTCGTCGGAGCCTTTCCGATTGTGGTGCTGCCTCGAAAAGGATGAAGCCATTTTACCTTTGGGGACAAACCCCCGTTAGACGAGCACTACGTCGGCAAATTTGTCTTGCGGGAAGAGGGCTTCCTCGACTCGGCTGGGATTTATCCCGTTTTATTTTCTTTTATTTATCTAATTTCTTTTTATTTCAATTGTTCTTGTACTAGCAGTACCTGCATATATAGTTGTAAAACCTTGATGTACTAGACATATTTACTTGCAGTGTTTTCAGTTCTTCTTCACTGATCTTGTAACCAACAACATATACATCCGGCTTACGAGTGACTTGGTTTGACACATCAAAACTACGTATTTTCTAACAATTGTTGCTGCCAAGATTGCTACAAAGATCTATTCATATACAATCTCTCTCTAAGGTCCTTGAGTCTTCCATATATCTATTAGAATGAGACTTCAAAGTTATCTTAAGCTCGAGACCACTGGAGTTCAATTATCGACTTGAGTAGATAAGAAAATTTGAGATCTTCTCAGCTCATTGGAGAAGAAAATTATTCAACCTGAATCAACTCAAAGCTACAATCCAAAAGTCAGTGAATAGCCTAGCAAGCGGAGGACTTGTGATAAAGCTCAGTAGCTGAAGGTCCTCGAAACTGGAAATAGAAGAGACTCCCCATGACCGGAAGAACTAAAGTAACAACATTCATTTAAATACTATGGATAATTGAGTAAATAGTAAATTTTCGTTCTGTTGAACGAAGAGTGGACATATATAGAATCTGTTTGAATCTAAACCGCTATAATCATCTATCTTATTTACAATATGCACTACATATTCAGTTATTACCCATATAAATTTGAAACCCAACAACTAATTTCAGTTGTTGGTGTATATTTGCAAACCAAACTATATTTTCTCGATTATTAAATTTTTCTATAAATTGTAATTGATCATTGAGCCCACCCACTTAGTCATACACACGATTCTATTCACTTTATTATTTTTTATGCTATGTTTTGCGACCAACATGCCTTTTCAATTTTATTATAATAATACTTATCCTAAGTAATCACTAATCAACTATTTTATTTTTGCAAATTCTCAGATGAGACGGTTTCATCATTTTTATTGTGAGACGAATTTAATGAAATGATGTGTTTCTTTATTGCAAATGATGTCTCACCATTTTTATTGTGAAACAAATTTAATGAAATGATGTGTTTCTTTATTGCAAATGATGTATTTTTTTATTGCAAATAATGTAAGTTTTAAAAATAAAATGATGTATTAAGGTCCGTCTCACAATAAAAAAATGGTGAGACTCAAGAGACCAACTCATTTTTTATTTTTATATAAAACTAAATTTTAGTAGATATATGGTTTGTTAAAATAAATAATTTCAGTAAAGCAAAATGGAGCTGTTATAATTTGTAAAAATGAGATGTAATGATAAAAATAAACTCTATGTAACTAGAAATTAATTGAGCGATCATCACAACACTTAATATACAAAATATTAATTATTTAGAAAAACACAGTTTATTTAATAAAAAAACATGTTATACATAGCAAAAAAAAAATTATATAAGATAATAAAAAACATAATCTGAATCATAAATTAAGTATAGCTAAAAGGTGCAAATTTATTTCTATTTAAACAATAATAAATCCTATCTGTTGGATTTGATAAACTGAGCAATTCTTATTTAGTTGCATTTTTTTCCTTTTTAACACGATTAGTGATATTTTAGCCAATACAATTTTTAGTAGATTAGTTTTGTCTTTTTTAAACAAGTTATATTATTGAGTTAAAAATCCGATAGTAAAAAGTTGATGTTTCATAAAAAATTTCAAACGAGACGATGTCAACTTTTCTAAAATTCAAACGTATTTTCATCAAATTATGAAATTCTTGTCGTCAAATTTGTGTGTGAATCTCTCCCTGTAGGAGTTGTGAAAACACAGCAGAAGAATTCAATCTCACCCGCACTCCAAATTTGAAACTTTTTGGTACAAGAAAAAGTGCAAGAAGATAAGTGGAAAGACGAATATATCCTTTAGACTAATGATGATGAGTCGGAGGTTTGTTGCCCCTCAAAAAGGAATGGTGGGTGCACATATCTTTGCTGTCAGGGTAAAAAAGGAAATTCATAATATTGCAAAGTGGAGAGAAGAAGAAGATTGAGAAGATATGAACATGAACATGATTTGATAGGAAGAAGAAACTAAAAACCATGGTGGTGCACCCATTCTCTGCCTCCCATAGTGTACATTATTGTGTTCATAGTTGGTGATTGGATCGCTCGATCTCACATCAAGAATTGAATGAGTTGAGTGAAATTAATATTTTATTATTGAATATTAAAAAGTTATATTTAGAAATATGACTAATTAAGTGAGACTAGGGATGGGGAAAAATACCGAAATATCGAAATACCGGACATATCGTATCGAAAAAATACCGAAATTATTGAAATTTTTGTATACCGTCATTTTCGGTAAGGTATCATACCGTACCGAAGATTTTCGGTACGGTAACGGTATGACAATCCTGATATTGAAGGTATACCGGTACATACCGTACCGAAAATATAATAATATTTTTTATTTTTATTATTTTTTTAAAATAATAAATTAAAAATAAAATCATATAAATTAAGAATGAAATCATATCTTCCCTTTTCACCTAACAATATTATTAATATAAACATATTTCTTAATTAAATATCAACAGAAAAAATTATAAAAATCATAATATATCAAAAAGATTTTGTATGTTAACGATATATTGAAATAATGATAAGATAAATGGTATATAAATTATGTCATGCCAAAATCATATTGAAATTATTTCAAGAATTCGATTTGCCGAAGTAATAGTATATAAATTATCTCATACCGAAACCATACCGATTTATACCGAAATTATACCAAAAATTCGGTATATCGAACTAAGGTATACCGAAAACTACGGTACGGTAACGGTATGAGTTTTCCTCATACCGTAAATTTCGGTAAGGTATAAGGTATGTAGAATAATGCCCGGTATACCGTACCGAACCATCCCTAAGTGAGACATACAAAAAGGAAAGTTAGACAATTCGGACAGGACGAAAGAAGTATATTTTCTAGTAGGGAAGGTCTTGGGTTAGGCAGACCTAAACGATTTAGGCGGGTTTTATCCATTAACCCAAGCTCAAACCCATATAATATACCTTAATGGGGATTAATAAACCCTATTTGGAATGGATCAACCCATTTGGGTAGGATAAAACCAGCTTAAACCGTTTAGGCCTGCCTAACGCAAGTTTTTGCCTTTTTAGTATAAGCATTCAAGTGGAAATTATCACTACCTACAAATTCTCACTAAATTCACCCAAGTCGTCCTACTTAATTTATCGCTCAATATCATCTAAAAACAGAATAAAAAATAGCTTAATTGCATTTGTATATTTCAAATTTGATCAATGATTTTCTAAGTCATGGTGCAAATAATTTAAACATTTTATTTATATTCGAGTTACACAAATATACCAGAAACATCTAAAATGGGATTTAAAGCACATTTTAAAATACCTATACAATTTCAAAGTGGCAATTGTAAAGCGGAAAAACTGTCACCATAATTATATGGTCGGCAACCAAATAAAAAAAGAATTCCCAATTGCAATAATACATTAGAGTGACGTTTATTGAAATATATTGGGAAATGTCAATTTACAAACTCTGAGTTTTCTTAAAGAATATATTTCATTCATTTTTTTTTTTTTGTGTTTTATTGAAAGTATTCTTGCACAACTTTTTAAGATAAGTCGTAAGCAAGTTTCCCAACAAAATATAAAGTTGTGGATTGTTAGATACTCATAAATATTACATTTCATTATATTTAAACTATAATTATATAGAGAGAGTTCACTCTATAATAGCTAGACTGTAAGAGAAGAATGAGTTCTTTTATTCAAGTAAAAACATATAAAATAACATTTCATGCCTCAATAAAGATTTCGGAGCTCGAGATAAAATTGATTAGCTTGGTTATTTATCTTCTTTTCTTAGCAATAAATTGATCGTGGTTATTGATTTAGGTGCAGTGTAACATTTCTCCAAGATGGATTACGTTATCTATTAATGATTTAATTTATATGTGTCAGGGATTATTCCTCATAATTTTAAAGAATATCAAAGAGTGGGCAAGATTTATAGGCAATTCATCCTTTCGGCACACTCGGAGAGAAGCTAACCAAGTAACCCATACTAAAAGTCCGGACTTCATTAGTGTAAAACATAAACCTAATTCACCACGCTGAAGTTTTGAATTTGGATATGTAATCTTTTCTCCAAGTTTATGAAAATATTTACTCTAAAAAAAATTAAATTTAGAACTTTTCTAGAAAAATTCGTGTATCATGTTGTATGAGAAGTACTTATCAAACTTTAAGCTTTCTTTAGTTATAAAAAATCTTTCCAATTCTGGTGTAGGTTTGATTTAATCATGTCATCATTTACTCAACTAATGAAATTTTATAGGAGTCGCTCATAACCGTACTTCTTTACGCTAGCAATTAATCCTTGCTTCAACACCATATCCTTACCTTAACCTTTTGAATATTATATAAAAATATTTATTAATTATGAATAGGAGGCACATAAACATTCACTTTCTCACGCGCAGGCAGACGGATCTATACATGCAATTGGGGTACACTTGTACCCCTATTTTTTTTTTCCCTTTTATCAAATTCTCCCTCCGTCCTATTTCATTAGTCCATCTTTCCTTTTTTTTACGTTCCATATAATTGTCCCCTTACCTAAAATAAAAAGTTTATTCTCACTCACTAATAAAATAATAATTTCCTCTATCTCTTACTACATTGATTATTGTGCCCACATGGTAGGGGACTAATTAAGAGGGACGGAGGAAGTATAAATTATTATTATTATATATTTTACACTTTATTTATGCATATTTTTTACATAATGCACCCCAAATTTAAATTTCTAGATCCACCATTGTACGTAGGGTTGGATTTATGTATTGAATTGGAGTACACTTATACCCCGGAATTTTTATTTTATTATTATTAAAAATATATATTTATTATTATGTATATATCTCTATATAATATTTCCTCAATTTAATTAAATTTATATTTTATATTCCGAATTATAAGTTTTTGGGTCAGTCACTTTGCTTATGCAGTTGGTTCGAAGTAGTATAAAAGTAATGTAAACGTTAGGGTTTGTGTTTGAAAAAGAAGAAACATTAGGTATTTGATTTTAGAATAAATTAATGAAGCATTTCATAGTAAATAATAGATTATTTAAGTAGAGTTTAATTTCAAGGTTTTGGATAAACCAAATCTATGAAACAGAGTTTATTAGGCATGGTAGTCTGTCCTATTAAGCAAGGTCAAAAGTTAGTTATGATAAGATAGGTTCATTTATTACATGCTAGCTGTAGAGATTAACTGGTAATTAATAATAGGTTAACAATTTCGTTACAATAAGACAAAAATGATTAACATAATCGGAATTCAACTAGTGGATCAAACGTGCAAACTTTTATTTGTTTATGGTAAATAAATTTATGTTTATATATTTAAACTCGATTTCTCAGTAAATAATGTTGTTTTAAAGCAAATAGCGTGTTTTTATGAATAATATTTTTTTTCCATCAATAAATGATATATTTAATCTTTATTCAATAAATAATGTATACAAATTCTCTTATATTATGAATCTTGTGAGATTCATTTCACACAATTTTTGTCAGATACCCATGTAACGTTTCGACCCAGGGCCCAAATGAGTTCACCCGAGATTACTTAAGTATTAGTAGCTTGATCTTGCTTTCAGAGTGACGGCTGAACTCACAAATCATCACAAAACTTTCCTAACGTCAATTTTGGAGTTTTTCTAGAATGAGAGTGAGAAAAGAAGGTGCACAATACAACATATATATCAACTTCTTTAAATCCCCTCATTCGAATAGCCACAGAATTCCTCTAACTTCGGTGTGGATTACATTCATATCACCCGCTCATCTATTAAAAATCTTGCAACAATAACTCATTGTCCATACTTCTTACGTACTGACGATCACTTTTTATTCTGACATCGAGTCATTACACACTGTCTTTTACAAAACTATATTTTAAGAGAGATTTCTACCTGCATATTATCGTGATTGTACATTGATTAATGGATACGATCTTAACATTCGATCCATTATGCCTTTTCCAAAAACATTCTAACCTTATGAGGGACCTGTGCCTTTTTACATGTTCATTCTCTGTCTCTCCCGTGTTCCTTATCCAAATTCAATTCATTATTTTCTTCTTTTCAATTCTTAGTCAATTTTATTGATTGTCCATTGCTTCCAAACATATTTTTTTGATGTGACATTAATTGGTATGGGAATTTGTTTAAGATGCAATTCTTACTATACATATTGCTTTACAAAGCAAGATATTATGCTTTTTTAATGTCGCTTCAATAAATACATCAATCATCAATATTTTTTGTATAAAAGTTTAAATGAATAAAAATTGAAATTTCGATAATCTTAACTCTTAATTGACATGTAATACATTACGTATTCAAGAAATTGTAATCATTAATCAAGGTAAAATCACACCTACCCCCAATTAACATAATTAGATTTTGGATAACCATAAAATGTTACCAACTAATTAAATTGCCAAATTTTAAAGTCAATAATCTTTATCATAATGTTTTCTTCTAATCTAAACAATAATCAGAGAGTAATCTTTATCAGTTGATGTGCATAGCTAATAATAATTGCATGTAACATACTATAATTAGTAAAATATAATTAATATTGGTTCCAAAATCAGAGAGTAATGTGTAAAATATATATAAAAGTTTTACTCCACAAATCTTATAACTCACTATTTTTTGTCAGTTTTGGTTATCAAAACTAGGGGTGTTCATGGTTTGGCCGAAACCGGTCAAACCGGATTAATTTGGCCGGTTTTGCCGGTTTGAAATTTAATTTTCAAACTGGTGGTTTGAAAATTTTGAAACCGGTTAAATTTGGTTTGGTTACGGTTCGGAGATTCAAACCGGCCGTATCGGCCGGACCGGCCGTATTTATATGTGTATATATATATATATATTAAATATATTATAAGTAATTAATATAATTTGTAGTTCATTTGTTAAGTTTCTACTTTTTCATACAATTATTCATGTTTAAATTTCTTAGCCAACATACTCTAATTTTAGTTATATTTTTTAATAAAAATTTACCTAATAAATATTATTATTTTATATAATTTCTTTAAGATAAATCAAGTATGAACATTATTTTTATAATTTTACACGTCTATTTTGATTTTACATTAAAATATAAATATAAGATTTTTAAAATTAAAATCACATTATTTGTAACAAATAATAGAAATCAATTAATTTGTATTTAGGCCCTAGTTTTCTACAAATTATAGTAGATTGTTGAAAGTTGAAATATATTTCATTTCAGACCGTCAAACCGGCCAGACCAAACCGTTTTTATATGGTTTGGCCGGTTTGGTTTCAAAAAATTATTTGGCCGGTTTGGTTTTGAAAATTTTCAAACCGTACTTATTGGTTTGGCCGAGATTTTTCTTCCAAACCGGCAAAACCGGACCGCGAACACCCCTAATCAAAACTGTTTATGTAGTCAATTCTATACATAGTCGATTTTGCAGGATATGCACCAACAACTAGAAATTGTTGGGTTTCTAAATAAGAGCATAAATCAAAACATAGCAAGGTAAAATAAAGCAAGTAAATAACACGTAGGTTGGAAATGACTAGAACTCGTTACAGGGTGATGTAACACGATCTATCGCAATCGCGGGTAGCTCAGCCGTCCACCGATTGTATGCGGTCTCGCCTAGTCCACCAGGAACTCGCTCTCTAGAGCTTGATGTGTGGACACGTCATGCAACTACTAGCTGGAAAGTGTTGGATGATTGAGTTCTTCCCAGAACATAAGGGTTGGTTGGTCAGGTGGTGTTTCATCGGAGTTTCTCAAGGAGTAAGAAACTCTACTCGGATTCTTTTTTAGAAAGTAAGAACTCCGAAAATAGTTCTAGCAAGATGCTAAGAGCCTCGTGTATAAGAAACACAGAGAGTTATCAGAGCTTTTGGAGCCTAAAGCTTGAGCGCTTATAGATCGTAACTTCTATGGAGTCAGTTTCAGTGGAGATAGTTTTCGTAGATTTTGTTGCATTCGTAACCTTCTCTTTCTGTGCCTTAATCACTATTTATAGGCGTGAGCCTTAAGGAGATGGAGATTTAGCCATTTAAGACAAATTCAAATTCGACCAATGGGAAGTTCTGACGCAGTCTGCTTTCTGTGCAGCAGTACCGTCCGGAGCACTGCGTTAGGTAGACCTTTCTACCTTGTGTCAGAACAAATCTTTTTTCCCAGTCTTAGGAACCCAAACTGGTAGATTCCTAAGTAACTTGGTCTTTGTCTTTGAATGATGCAGACTTGTAGAATCCAGTCTTTTCAGGTTAGCTCATTAAAAACTTACGGTTAGCACATTCTCTTTATCTCTTTGGATGTCTCGTCTCGCTAGTTTCTTCTCCACAACTTTAAGAAATTGGTTGTTGATTCTTTGTTGCTGGCAACTTGTCAGTTTCCAGATACTTCAGCATTATCGTCGCCACTGACTTCAAGACCCAACCTCTGAGATATCTAGCTTCTATTACAACTTAGTAATCCTATACAGAATATTACACGTTTTTGAGCTAAACTCACGTTTAAATACTTGTCAGTGTTATATATTTTTTAACTAATAACTAGTTGGTTTGACATATCAAAACATAAACAAAAAAGAAGAATTGGAACGTAATTTCTAACAATAAACATTGTTCTATGTGTTAAATTAGATTATGATTGCTGATGAATGAAACTATTAAGGATTAATTATGTTTTGCAACTCCTTAATTATGGAGTTTTAAAGTATATTTATAAATGCATGTGGTCCTCTTAGCAAATTTAAAATACGAAATAAGTAAATATATACTTTTATTTTTATGGAGTCAGTCTTATCATTAGTTATAAATACCAATATGGGTTGTACGACGGCAGCTTTATCATGTTCATGATATTTGTACCTAAGATAGAGAAGACAAAAAAAGTGCAAGTAACAGATACCAGCCCTAAGCGACTCAAAACGACCAGCTTGTAAGGACTGAACACTCTTTTACCACTTGTTGGTCCCGGTTTATTAGAGTATAATATATATGCACAATGGAAAAAATTTTATATGTAAGTTCGGTATCTTGCACTTATGACGTGTTAGCTTGGTTTGTTCAAATCTCTTAGGTATTTGATGTTTGCTTTGTCTTAACTGTCAATATTCAGTATATACTCCAACACTTGAGTGTTGGGTTTCAAAATGAAATAAGGCTATACTGATAAAAAATAAATAAAGCTGTAAATGACAAACAAACTTATAGTGGTTCAGACTAAACCGTCCTACGTCCACTCTTCAGACACTTGGTCTGGTAATCCACTAAGCTTAGAACGGTTATAGGTGCTCCTATGATCTATTTCATGTCGGTGAATGCCCCGTCCACCGACCCACAAGCGCACTAGACTAGTCCTTGTTAGGTTTCTTTCTTTGCACCTCCTCAGAGTGTGGGCGCACCACTCAGCCTCCTTGTAGCCCGAATGGGGTTTTTATAGTTCCCCCGAAAACTATCTCTTTTGCGGTAGGTAGCCCGTAAGATTTAGAGCACAAGATGTACTTGACTGTTATAGTTTTTCTTGGAAAGAAAAACTACCAAGTAGTTGTAGGGTTTTCCCGTGAACCGAATCACCAAAACCAAAATGAACCGGATCGATTTATGGTTATTGCACATAATATAAATTCACAAAACCCTAGCATGCTCCTATGAATTTAATACAAAGATTTGTGGATTTAGGGTTTACCGTAACTCCGTTGAGTCTGAACCGATCTTTTGCGTTTAAATTCCAAAACTCAATTCAACCACGCAATCCGATTTTATCTGCGGAATAAGAAATTAGATCCCTAATTTCTTAGAGTAAAAATCGAAACAGAAAGAGAAGGAAGAAAGAAATCTGTTCTCCAGATTAGATCTTCAGGGCTGTGTCCCAATGCTGTTCAGATCTACTACTCGTGAGGACTCCGTAGATCTGTATTCTGAGCAGGACCAGAATCAGAATTCTCCTCCCTCTTCTCCAAAATCGGCGCCTCGTCTCTCTCACTAGGGTTTAGTGTGTATCAACTGTGTTACAACTTATGAGAGAGAGCTGTCTATTTATAGACCTAGGGTTGTAACCCTAATGGGCCATTTTGGGCT